>MEHQ01004061.1:42966-62058 GCA_008828725.1 Saccharina japonica | reverse complement strand
CATCCCATCCCCAACCCAACCCAACGCCACCCTACCCCCCCCTCCCCACCGGTATATGTCCCGGGGTCGACGCCGCCACCGCCTCCGTCAACACCTTGCCACCGTCGCGGCCGGGGCACGTTCTCCGAAACAAACGTAGGCGGTGAGCGCCGGAGCTTGGTCCGACGGCGTCGCAAGAGGGGGGCGAGAGGGGTCCCTCGGCTTCAAGCTCCGGCTTCTCCTGGCGGTGTATGTCCAGTCGCTGGCGCTGGGCGGCGATCTGCTCATGGCCGACGTCGGTAACACTGGAAACGAGGCGCGTTTTTTTGTTTTTCTTCTACGAATGTTTTTTTTTCTTCGTTTTGTCGTTTTTCGTTCTTGATGTTTGTTCTTGATGTTTTTCGTTCTCGATGTTTTTTGGTCTTGATGCTTTTTTTTCTTCTTTTTTTCGTTCTTGATGCTTTCATTATTTTTGGTTTTTTTTTGTTGCTTTTCGTTTGTTGTTGTTGATTTTGGTGTTTTTCGGTTTTTGTCTGTTTTGTTTTTCTTCATTTTTTCGTTCTTGATGGTTTCATTTTTTCGTTATCGGTGGTGGGCATGTGACGTAAAACGACCCCCAACCCCCAACCCCTTCCCGTCCGGCCCTTCTTGCGTCAGGCGGACGTGACGTCCGCGAGGGAGAGGGCAAGGCATATCGGTGCGGTCTTAGGCCCGGGCACCCGAGCACTCATCGCGCAGATGAGAGCGACGACTCAGCACGACCAAGCAAGCAGCGGTGGAGGTGGTGGCGGAGGAGGAGGAGGAGATGGAGACCTTCCGGGTGCTGGTGAGTCGGCGATACGTGCGCCGCAAGACCGGACGGCCGCTGAGTCATGCTGCCATTTAGGGGGCACAGTACCTTATCTTTGTCGGGTTCCTAGCATGAGGTAGATGGGGTACAGTACCTTATTTTTTTCAGGTTCCTGGCACGAGGTAAGAGGGGGCACATCAGTACCTTTTCTTGTCAGGTTCCCAGCATGAGATAGAGGGAGTACTTACAGTACCTTGTTAATTTTGTAAGGGTCCTGACATGAGGAGCTTTAAACATACCCCAAAAACAACCGAACTTTTAGGTTGTACGCGCAGAGGGGGTACGCAAGTACCTTTTTTTTGTCAGGTTCCAAACGTGGGGACCTCTAAACATCACCCGAAAACCGCCTTTTTGTTGTTGTGTTCTACGCGCACAACCCAAGAACAGCCCATGGGCCGTGCTCGAGCCCAGGCAAATAGCGAAGAACATTTCGAGCACAAACGGAATTGAAATATTTGTGCACACCTCGGAGAGAGACAGGTTAGATAGATCATTCCCACTTCATGTTCTATAAGCAGTAGACCTTTCAAGGCAGATGTATTCACTTCCTGTCGCCGAGCGGGACCCCGTATAATCCGTAAGATATAGCACATGTTTCCGGGGTTGGATCTGTACTGGGCAGATCCTGCGCAGCCCTCTCACAACGGCAGGTGAGGAACTGAATGATCTATCTGTAGATAGATAGATCATGATCTGTTTAAGGAGTGAAATATTGGATCGTTCCTTTGTTTCAGGAGGCACCGTCAGTCATTAATATTTTGTCGCCCCCCCCCCCCCCCCCCCCCCCTCCCCTCTGTGGCACGGATTTTGCCGTAGTAACGGGTCGGGGTAGGCGCAAGGAAGCGAACCACACACCCGTTTAGCTGCTCCCACGATTGTGCAACTCGTCCCACCCGGTTTGAGTTCGCCTGTTGGATCGCTGACATGCCTCCTCCCGTTCCACCCCCCGCGAATGTTTCCGCTGATCTGACCTCCCGTGCCTTCCCCCCCCCCCCCCCCCCCCCCCCCCCCCATCCCTGTTCCTTGCCCCCCCTTTTCCGCGCGGGGTAATCATCGCCCGGGGTAATCGTCACGGGAATCGCAACGCGGGATAATCACCGCTCGGGTTCCTCGTTGCTTTCTGCGCGTGACCGGCACACAGACCCTGCCGAGATCGTCCACTCCGCGCGCTACCTCCTCACTCCCCGCCGCGCCTCCCTCAGCTACCGAGACACGCTGGGCGCCGGCAAGGGTGGCAGGGGGTGGGACCACTCCCACGACCGCCGGCAGCAGCAGCAGCAGCAGCAGCAGACGCCGACGACGACACCGCCCAAAGAAACGCCATCTCGGATGGAAACCCCGCGAAAGGAGTACGGTCATAGTGTGCCCCCCTCGCCCTGGACACCCTCCGCTCTCGGAGTTCGTAGTCCAGGGTTTGGCGTTCCTGCTGGCGTGGTGGGGGGGGCGGGGACGGATAGCGGGAGTTCTGTCGGGAGAACCCCCCCTCGAGGGCAGTGTGGGATGGGATTGGACGGGGCTGACGGCGGTGCTACGCCGTGGTTGTGGGTGCCTCGAGGGGGTGCCCCGGCCTGCCGGTTGGTGTCTCAGGTGGCGCTGGAGGCGGCTCGATTTGGTGAGTGGTGCTTTCAGTGACCATGCAGCAGCGTTACGTTGTTGCCGAACAGGCAGAATGTCTTGGTCGGACGCATGCTTACGATGGAGTTGCACCATGATTTTTTTTTAGGTTCTTTACTTGAGGACCTCCATACCTGCAGTAGTCTCAACACTGATTTTTGGAGGGGAACAAAAGTGCTACAACCGATGAACAATACCATGGCCTAACGATACGATACAGCGAAAAATAGTGCAACACAAAAAAATGGAATTCCGACGATTTTGGACTATAACCCCTTAAGAACTGGTCCCACGTATTTCGGGACAAACTCCTTGGAATTAGTGTGGGATAAGTTTTTCAGTTCTGGATGGGTTAAGGAACCCCTTGATTCAGAAACATTGTCAGCCGAAAAGTTCTACCCTGGTACCTCTTTTGTAGCACGCTTCGTCTGTCGTTCGGGGCTCAGGGGCGTTACGTGTTGCCGAACAGACAAGACTACCTTGGTCGGTCGTTCACGGTTCAGGAGCCTTGCCGAAAAGGCGCAGGGGTTTGTGTGTTGGTACGTTTTTGTTCCCTTCCGACCCGTCGCTTTTTTTTTTTTTTTTGGTGCTGCTGCAAACTTGTGTGTTCGTTCCCCCGCCGCAGTTCCGGATTTTTGTTTGTTTTTCGCTAATTGTCGTATATATATGTGTTCGATTTCACCCATATTTGGGGGGAACACTACTTGGAATTGGACTCGGCATTCATTTGTAGTATTACAGGGAAACGTATTAACCTGGATCATACTTAGTATATGCCTAGTAAAAATACTGTAATATACAACTTTTTGTGTATTTGAGGGGTCCTGCTTCCTACATATGGTCCCCCCGTAATCGTTGGAACATAAAGGATGAAGCCGGGAGAAGAGATAAAGGGCGCTACGTTCGTTTTTTTTCTTCTCTGCGCGTAGACGCGACAAGAGAAAAGGAAACGGCGGGACGGCAAGCTTGCGCTACTGAAGAGCTTGGGCTACCGAAGGAGCAACGCGATTGGTTGGATTTTTGGGAGAACGTTTTTTTTTTTTTCGTAGTGGGTGAAACTGAAGTCGAGGGCGGCTAATGTGTGAAACCCATTACGGGGTGGGCTAATGTAGTAAGTAGGACCTACCGTACACACAAAAAACTATATATTTACCTATTTTTACTAATAGTAGTGGGTCCTATTTACTATGGTCCGTAATCGACAGCGAGAACAGCCAGCACGAAGAGGGAGAGGGGTATGTAGTCGAAGCGTCGATCACATTCACCGTTCACGGTAGAGGCCTCAGCTTCCGTTTCCTGACGCTTCAGGAGTTCCGTTCTGCAGGCGCGGGCGCGAGGGATCCGGGGCTGTTCGAGAGGATGGGCACGCGATTCGTTGTATTCTTACGTTTTTCTGTGTCTTCGTCGTGGAGTTCTCCGTGGAGTTCTCCGTGGAGTTCTGGCGCCACCGGCTCTATTTCCCTATCCCTAACCCTGACCCGAAAAAAATGCACCGCAGTTAGCTCAAGACGCTGGCGCGAGAAAGGGAGCGAGAGAGCGCTGTACCTTTTTTTTGTGTCTATCTTGGTCGAAACCAATCGGCCCAGGACTCAACTCATGGGGGTGGCCTTTTTTCTGTGGGATGTCTCTGGCGTCACCCTCCCGATCGATTTATCATGTTGATAGTCTTTACCTCGAGGCTGAAAAGGCGACATGCCGAAATATATGGGAACCGACACATTGCAATCGTCGAGGCATTTTTTTTTTTCTTGTGTTGTTGCCGCTGTCGGCTCCAACGAATGTGGCATACACATTTATTGTTTTGTGTTTTTTGCGCTTGCGCTCATTGCGCAAGGGTTGTGGGCCAGAGTCTATCAAGTGGAGGCACTGCCTGCTGCGCTGCGCGGTGCGTCTGGCCGCTTTCTACCCCCCCCCTAAAAACCTCGCGGCGCTTCACGCTTGGTACGAGCAATGTCTGCCTGGTGGGTGAAAATTCGACGTGCTCCGCCCCGGCATTGCAGGGATGCGAGGGTGTATGGTAATACTATTACGACCACGCATGAATATCAAGTACACCTCCCCCCCCTCCACCTCCACCCCCCCTTCACGCCGACACCCCCTCCACCCCCATTCCCCACGGGCCCCCCCCCGTCCAGGAACGCATGGGGTTTGCCTTGGCGACGTCGCCGCGTTCTGGAAATCGTTCGTGCAAGAGCTACGATTTATCTGGGAGGAGGGCGCCTCCGTGCCAAGAATGGTAAGGAAAACGCCTCGCCCCTTGGGTTGGCGTCGGTTGGCGACGATTCTGTATGGCACGCCTCTCACTACGTGAGCTAGACAACCAGGGTACCGTTTTTTATTTTTATTGTTGACGGTCACCATGGCTGGCGGTCAAGTTGGATCGCTCGTGCGGGGTGGAGAACCCCTTAACTCCGCGCAAGGGGAATGTTCGTACCACATCGTGTGTATAGGGTAAGGCACCCACGAGGCAGTTGCGTAGTATACCATTTCTGTCTCCGGAAGTGGCCACCACCAGAAAAAAATCAATGTGTTCGACGGTGTCATCCATATGCAAGAAAGTCGGTCTCCCAAGCGGTTCTTAGTACGGATGCAAATCACCCTTCATGCGACCCGCCGAACACCTCACGGCGCTTCGCTCTTGGTGCAAGCAATGTATTCCTGGTCCGTGAAAACCCGACATGCTCCGTCCAGGAAGTGTAGGGGTGCAAGGGTCTATGGTCATACGACCACGACCATGCATGGCATGAGTACCCCCCCCCCCCCCCCCCCGCCCCGCGGTCTGCGAACGTTTTATTCCGAGAATTTTCCGGACGGTCCGGTATATTTTAACCATTTGTTTTCGAAGCTTGACCGAGATCTATACAGCCCTCTGAAAAGCGTGGGTCTCCTCCTCCCGCCCCCGCCCCCCCTCGCCCGTTCCCCCGCCCCCCGTTTTTTTTTTTTGTCCATCTCATTTATTATCTTCGCACTTCCGTCTTTCTCTCTCCCTAGTCTTAACTCAGATCCGGGGTCACAAAGTAGGCTCTTCTCCCTCCCCCCCCACTACGGTTCTTGCTTTGCATTTTTATCGCGAGAAGATTTCAGCACTTTCTTCCCTCGTCAACTCTCGTCGAATTTTGCTTAACCACGCTATAATATGCGCTCTCGACAGTCGGTGTCATTTGAGAATAAAAACCTCCATGGGGAGAATCGAATCCTCGACATCCGGCCCAAACAGCTTCGTGGCTACCAGTTAGACCACCGGGGCGACCGGCATGCACGTCTTTTGCTACGCACCTATATATGTACCCGCGCCTCGACCCTCACTCGCCCCCCCGCCCCGCTGTCACCTACCGCCTGCTGCAGGACCCAGAGCCCGCGGTAGACGGGTACAGCATGTACGACCCTTCGGCCACAGGCCAGGACGCCGCGGGATCGGCCAGACTCCGACGTCACATGACCGCCGCCGCCGCGGCTGATGTGAGTGAGGGAGGGGCCGGAAACGGCACGGCGACACCCGGACGGGGCGGGTCGACCCGGGGCGACTGCAAGCAGGCAGCCGCGGCAGACGAAGCGCCAACGGGTGGCATTGGCGGGGGAGCCGGAGATTTCGTTCGGCCTCGCTCTGTGTCGTCGGGGGGGACGATGGGTGGAGTGAGCGGAGCTGGCGGAGCTAGCGGAGCTGGCGTGTGTTCACCACCTCCGCCCGACATGCGGTGAGAGGGGCGTTTTTTTTTTTGCGGAGCTTTTTTTGGTCGGCCACTCGATTTTTTCGTTTTGTGCTTTTACCGGTACGTGCTGTGTGTGCCTATGACACGGTGGAGGGGGGAGTTTATCTCGTGCGCCTCAGATGCGCCGGAAGTGCCCGCCGCAAACATACCCGGGTGGCTGGAAAATAGGGATCTTCACGGGTCATGACCCGACCTGACCTGACCGGCGGGTCGGGAGGTCTTAAAAATCTCACGGCCGGGTCGGGTCGGGTCGGGTCGGGTTGGGTCGGATCAGGAGGATTAAAAAATATTACGGGTCGGGCCAGGTCACACTGACCCACGATTAACCCTGGGAAATGCGAAACAACTATAACGTGTAGTTGTAGCTGAAGAAGTTCTGTATAAACCCAAAAACTGTTTTGTTTCGTTGTTGCATGCCGCGGTGCACGAGGTTCCGAAGCGGTCTAGATAATCTACTACGGGCGGCCATAGTAAATAGGACCAAATAGTGTTAGCCAAAATAGGGAAACATATAGTTTTTCTTTGTGTGTACCGTAGCTCCTATTTACTATGGTCCCCAGCATAAAATAAATAATCTAGATCCTATATTTGCTGTTTCGAGATGTTGTGCAAGGTCATCATCGTACAGATCCTACCCGGCAAAACACGCGCGTAAAAGCTGTCTCTACAGATCCCACCCAGAAAAAAACAGGATGATCTAGATCGTGCCAATTGTGTATATCGGGGTTCTAGCTGGTTCCCCGAACGACCTAGATAATGAAATATGGATCTGTCTGATCTGTCCGATTTGTGCAATGTTCGGCGTCCAGAAACACGCAGAGAGGGGTAGAGGCACATGCTCTTGTTGTCACCATCCCTTAACTCACTAAAGCAATGGACTACTATCAGCATACAGCGGCGGGTGGGAGGGGGGGCGAAATACACCATGAAGGAAAAAACGGATGCAAAACACGCGATTTTCTCCATGTTACGCAGGTATGTCTTGCCCCAGGGACGCCCCCCCCCGCCCCCCCCGTTGCCGAAGGGGCTCTATGACGATTTCGATGTGCTGGACCCATTCGTCACTCGCCACCCACACCGGCTGACCTCCCCACTGATCACCCACGCTCTATCACCCCTCCCCCTCCCCCCCCGGCACAGAACCTGCCTCCTTCATCAAAAGCTCCAGATGCTGAACTGCTGCGTGGCCGAGCAGAACAAAGCGAGGGCGCTCGCGCTGTCCACGCGCTCTTCGCCTGTCGGTCTGGCATCGCCTTCCACGCCGGGGTGGAACACGCCCTCTGTCAACTCTGGCAGAGAAGAAGGAGGAGCAGCAGCTGGTGCCGAAGAAGAACCCTCTAGGAAGTCGGCGGTTCTTGAACTCGGGAGGGCGGGGTCTGCGGGGTCCCCGCCACCAACAGCCCCTGGAAGAATCGAGACGACCGGAATCTCTTCCGTAGACGGAGGCGGTGGTGGTGGTGACGGTGGTGGCGGTGGCAGTGGCGTGGCAGCGACGGCAGCGGTGCCAGCAGGGTCTCTGGGGAGCGCTGGAAAGACGGGTAGCAACCGTAATCAGGGCGGCGAAACAATCGGTGCCGGCCCGGAAAGTACGGACGGGCGGGACTCGGAGAAGGTGAAGGCCGCTACGTTCGCGGCGGAGAGAGACGCCATTCTCCGCAGGGTTGGGGTAAAGAAAGAAGGCGACGGTGGAGGCAAGGCCCCGGCGTCGAGATGGTGGGGGTTAGGCGGGCGTCCCAAAGATACCACGGAACCGTCGCCCACGCTTCCCCCCCCTCTCCGACGCGGCGGCGGCGCAGGAGAAGCCACGCGTTCCGGCGGAGAGGACGGCGACGGCGCAGGGTCGAAGCCGCCCGCAGATTCGCCAAGGGCTCGTGGCAAGGTCGGCGGCGCTGTCATGCGCGTCGGCGGCACCCTCAAGCGGGTCGGAGGCGTGGTCAGGAAGGCGGGTGGCGTGGTGCACAAGGCCCGTCGCGCAGCCCGGGAGGATGCTGCCCCTAAGAAAAGCGAGACGCCAGAGGAGGACAGCGTGGAACGGGGGGGTGGGGGGGAGCGGGTGTTTAGGGACGGGCGCGGCGATCGAGAAGCCGGCTTGAAGACGCCGGCGGTAGGAGCGCGAGGGGCCTGGGAGGACCATGGCGTGGCTGCCGCCGCCGCCGCTGCCGCTGCTGCTCCCGCCAGCATGAAGTTCACCGGCGACCGTCTGCTGGTCACGGGCGAGTGGTGAGTTGTCGTGATGTTTTGGTGGGAAAACGCGCACTCTATGGCAGGAGTGCACCAAAATTTTTGTTGAAGCTTCTCGCTTGAGGAGGTTTTTACCCCACCGAAGCAATAAAAATGACTCTTGGTAACATCCTACCTTGCAACGGTACAGGCAACGTACACATGGTTTAACCGTTGAGGCCAGCCTGTGTTTGCTCTTCGTTGCCTATTTTTTGCCGACTCCCCCTGACCTGACAAATGTACTTTTTTTTGTGTCTCACTGAAAAAAAACAATCGTCGTTGCGCGATTGACCGGCAGGGTCTTGGTCCCGGAGCTTATGCAACCGTGTCCGCTGACTTCGGACATGCTGGAGCAGCAGATGGAGTTAGTGCGACGTCTCAGGTGAGGCGTCCCGGAACCCCGTTCGCTTTCCTACCCCAGTCTCCCCTGTTGCCGCGCTCTGCCACCCCTGTCCTCTTCTGTCTTGTGGGCACCAGGAGGTCGCTGCCGTGGTTGTGTTTATTTTTGGCAGCCGCCGACATTTCGTGCGCTCGTTGTCCCCAGCGTCGTTATCCCCAGCTCGTTGGGGGCATTGGGAGCTAGCCTAGTCGATGCCTTTCCAAGTTTTCCCTAGGCATGGGAAGACGCGCTGATAGAGCTTCGCCTGGAAGGTGCGAGAGAACGGATGAAGCCGAACATACGTGTTTCCGTCTGTCGGTAGCCTTGTCGCTACCGTTGTCGCAAGTTGTGGGGTTTCAGTGCCATTTTTTATTTTGCTTTGTTTTTGTTGTCCTCCGGCAGATTGGTAAAAATAAAGCTAAAGCTCACCTTCACTTTTCGCATTTAAAACACGTACGAGCGTATATTTATCGGTGTGTATTCTGTTACATTTATTTTTGTGATTTGGTCATTTTGGCGCAAGCATGACATATCTTGGGGCCACACGGCAGCGAAGTATCTACAGCACCTTTTGTACCGAAAAGTCGCGTGTTTCCAGCCATCGAGTACCGTGAAAACCCGACATGCTCCGTCCCGGCATTGTAGGGATGCAAGGGTCTATGGCCATACGACTACGGCCATGCGTGAATATCGAGTACCCCCCCCCCAACTTATGAAGGTAACAACCGTCTGGTAGTGGCAAGTACTCCCTCACCCTCGCACACGCCCCGTTCGGCGGCTTAGCACCCCCCCCCCCCTACCAACCTTGCGTCCCCCAATGATGCGTCTGTGCTTATCCCGTGCGATCCAGTGTCCGCGCGGGGTCGAACAGTGCCGATGCCGATGTGTCCAGGAACCGAGTGTCTCGCCTGCGCTTCGCCACGCTCTCCGCCGACATGCGCTGCTTTGTACGGGAAAACGCGGGAGCCGTTTTCGCCGACTTCGTGCGCTGGTACAGCCCTCGCAACTGGCTGGATGGAAGCGCGCTGCTGCACGGTGACGCGGGATTAGAAGATGCGGACGAAGGCGTGAAAACCGCCGGAGGCGTAGCTGTCGAGTTGTTCTCAAACGCTTCCGACGTTGAAGACGCCATGCGTGCTCTGGTCGCCGACATCGTGGAGCGCGCGACTGGCCACGAGGTGGGTGTTTTTCCCTGCGCCAACACTACCACCACCACCACCGCCGCCGCCGCCGCCGCCGCCGCCACCGCTGCTGCCGCGGTCCCTACCCCCGCTGTTGTCTCTCCCACGAGTGCCGCGGCTTGCGCTCCGAGCATCCCTCGTACGGCTGACGAGGGTGCGCCTCGCGCCGACGGAGCAAGGACGCTTCGATCGCTGGAGGGGGCAGAAACGACAGAGGAGTTGACAAAGCCGCCAGTGACGCCACTGACGAGCGTGGGGGGGGCGGAGGCAGGCATCAAGGCGGAGCGCATCCCGCTGCCGCCGTCGCCACCACCACCACCACCACCACCATCGGCTTCCCGATCAACCCCGCCGCCCACGGCCTCAGAGGTGTCGTCTTCAGGTTGGAAAACGATTATTCCGAGAAGGACTGCCACATCCCCGAATGCTTTGGTGGCCAGAGCGGCGCCAAATGTCGCCGCGTCCGTGGTGGTCGGTTTCGCGATTGGCGATGGTGGTAGCGGTGGTGCTCCTGGCGGCGAGGGTTCTCGTTCGCCAGATTTCGACCGTGGGTCTTCTACCAGAGCAAGCGGGGGTGAAGGTAGTGAGGACACCGGGAAGCGTTCGGGCTCGCCCCCGTCTTCGTTGTTACCCTCCTCGTTGTCCTCTTCCATCCCGTCCTTGTTGGGTTCTCCGCCGTGCCCTCGCCGGCTTGACTGGGGTCGGAGAGGTAAGGTCGAGTGGCGACCGACGGCGGAGGCCACAGCGGCGGCGGCTGCAGCGGCAGCGACGGCGACGGCGGAAGATGGTGACGTGTCGTGCGGAGTGGACGAAACGGAGGGAGCCGAGTGGATGGAAGCCTGGCTCGAGGTGGAGAACGCGGCAGCAGAAGAGAAAGAAGGAGGCGTGTGCCGACCGCGAAACTTGT
Organism: Saccharina japonica; assembly: GCA_008828725.1. NCBI lineage: Eukaryota > Phaeophyceae > Laminariales > Laminariaceae > Saccharina > Saccharina japonica. The sequence goes on along the minus strand of MEHQ01004061.1, from coordinate 51,218 downwards.
TTAACCCTGCTCAGGTGAGCTGGTGGTGGCTTGGGTATGACGTCCAGTAAGGGGGTGTGAGTAGGCAGAGGCTTGAAAGTTGGGGGAGGGGCGGGGCGGGGGGTGTACTCATGTCATGCATGACCGTAGCCGTATGGACATGAACCTTCGCGGGCGGGGGCTCTTGCGCGTTTTTGTTGCATAGTAACTCGTAAGAAATATGTGTATACAGATCTCTTAGTTGGTCAGCATTAGGAGAAAACCTTCAGTTTATTTCGAAAGCCGCAACGCAGCTGGGTGTAATCAAGCGGGTCCGTTTTTGTGTTTGTTCGCTGCCCCTATGTGCCGCCAGGGTTGGCACATTTCGGGTTTTTGCCGATGGGAAACAGCATGATTGTTTTTCGAGGTATCTTCACAGGGAGGACTACTCTGTAGTATCACACACTTCGTTTTTTATCGATGCTGTCTTTCGTATCCAGGACGTTGGAAAGTCATATGGTCAGTTCGCTTGTACCCAAGCGAACAGCGTCGCCTGAAGGCATTGTCAGTGCAAATGTGGCACGTGCTCGTCGACGATCGGATTATTGACTCGCTACCTCCACGGTCGCTGACCGGATGCTGCCCACGTTTTGGTCACACTGTGCGGCCGTACCAGGAGGCGGAGAAGGCGCTACACTACCTGGAGACGATCGGCCCGGCGCAGCTTATGAGCCAATTGCTGATGGCACTAGCGTGTACGTCGGGCTTTCTGCTTTCAGAGGCTCAAACGGTGCGTAGACCGTGGGTTACACAAGCCGTCGTCCATTATGCGCTCAATTGTTGCGTTCTGACTGTTGTTGTTTTCCAGAGCTTGCCGCTGTCGACTGTGTCTGCACTGTTTCCCTAACCGTCCACAGCAATGGTGTGTTTGTGCCCCCCTGCTCCTCTTCGAAAGGGACGCGTGGTAAACGATCAAATGAGTATGGCAGGAAACACATGAGTATGCCCCCCCCCCCCCCCCCCCTCTTGGTGCAAGCAATGTCTGCCTCGTTGGTAAAAACCCAACGTGCTCCGTCCCGGCATTGTAGGGATGCGAGGGTCTATGGTCATATGACTACGGTACCGTCGCACTGCACATGTAGGTACACACCCCCCCCCTCCCCTCCAAAATCGGTTGGGTTGGCGTCGGTTGGCAACGACACTGTAAAACACGCCACTCGCTGCGTGAGCTAGACAACCAGGGCGCCGTTTTTTTTTTGTTATTTTTTTTTGGCGGTCACCAAAGCTGGCGGTCGAGTAGATCATTTGTGCGGGGTGGAGAACCTTTGTTCCGCACAAGGGGAATGGTCGTTTCACGTAGTGTTAATATGGTAAGGCGTCCGCGAGGCAGTTACATAGTAAAACCCATTGCTGTCTCCGGAAGTGGCCACACCAGAAATTAAATTAACTCATTGAAGCTGTCGTCCATATGCAAGTCCGCCTCAGAGGCGGTTCTTAGCAGGATGCAGCTCACCCTCCATGCGACTCGCCCAATACCTCACGGCGTTTCGCGCTTGGTGCAAGCAATGTCTGCCTGGTTGGTGAAAACCCAACGCGCTCCGTCCCGGCATTGTAGGGATGCGAGGGTCTATGGTCATATGACTACGGCCGTGCACAACATGAGTACACCCCCCCCCCCCCTCCCTCCTGCTGTCGCGAACGGCTTCAGCAACACCACGGAGTTAACTTGGACCCCCGCTTCGAACCGATCGCCCAAACACGATCGACCCTTTTGCTGTCGCTTTTCGCTGTCGTGTGAAACCAACGCGCGTCCCATACAGGATGCGCTAGAGCTGCCTTGTGTGCAGGCGGCGGTGTCTCGAGTGAACCTGGCCGTCCTTAGCGCGTCGGAAGGTTTGTACGAAGCCTCCGCCAGTGGAGGCGTTTTGCTCATGGGAAATCGGGTGGCCCACCCCATCTCGCAGGTAAACACGAGTTCTGCATTCCTCATTTTGGTGGGGGAGTATAACAACTAGAAAGGAGCGAAACTTCGACGTCTAATCACAAGCCACCGGTTGCTAAGTAACCTCTTTGTGTCCCACTGCTACCATACCGGTAGGGTGCTCTGTGCACTTCTTCTGGACTACTCCCCTCAACATGTGCGACTTTATATTGTAGTTCGGTGTCTTTCAGCTCCTTATTTTGTAGTTCGGTGTCTAACAGTTCCTTGTTAGCAGTTACGTGTCTCACAGCTTCTTGTTAAGTAGTTCGGTGTCTTACAGCCCGTTATATTGCAGTTCGGTGTCTTACAGCTCCTCGCATTGTAGTTCGGTGTCTTACAGCTCCTTATATCGCAGTTCGGTGTATTCCAGCTCCTCATATCGCAGTTCGGTGTCTTAACGTCCTTATATTGTAGTTCGGGGCCCTGCAGCTCCTTATATTGCAATTCGGTGTCTTACAGCTCCTTCTATTGTCGTGCGGTGTCTTACAGCTCCTTATATTGTAGTTCGGTGTTTTACAGCTCCTTCTATTGTAGTTCGGTGTCTTACAGCTCCTTATACTGCAGTTCGGTGTCTTCCAGCCCATTATATTGCTGTTGGTGTCTTACAGCCCCTTATATTGTACTACTATGTACATAAATATAAGCACCGTTATTATTGAATATTTATGTACAAACGGTGCTTATGTTTATGGACAGTGGTAGTTCGGTGTCTAACAGCTCCGTATTTCGAAGTTTGGTGTCTTAAATCTCTTTATATAGTAGTCGGTGTCTTACAGCTCCTTTCATTGCAATTCGGTGTCCTACAGCTAATTATATTTGACAGTTTCGGACACAGACCCTACCCTGGCAGCCCGAGTTGTTTCGTGCGGCCGATGCTATAAAATTCGCTCTTTTTTTACGGGCATTTTTTTTCCCTCTGCAGCTCCAAGGAGGGTTTTTACTATTTCGAGGGGAGGTATTCTAGCAGTCAGAACCAAACATTGCGTGTCGACATAGGGGGATGCCTTGTTTTTGGGGCTGTCGTGGGTTTTGGTTACTATGGCCGCCGGTAAGGGATGGTTGATAGGTATGGCCGCGGTTAGTACTGCGTTGGTCGCTATCATTGTTGGTGTTGTTGTTGCTCTCACCTTAACTCATCCCCAAAAATCTAAAAATACGAAAAATGGAAAAGTACAAAGCAGCACGATACACACCATAACTGAAGCACAACGTACATCTCAAGCAAGAAAAAAAGGGAAAATCAACCTATTAATAAAGGGAAAAGGAAAAAGGAGAAAAGGAGAAGAAAATAAGCAAAGTCATATATATATACCTTGGTCTCGAAAGGGCTACGAAATGCAGCCGGTTTTGAGTTCACCTGCTATTTTTTGCCTGATTTCGTACGGAAAAAAATCGTATGGATATACGGTAAGGGTTGGGTTAAGGTGTATAGAGTGTAGGATTTTTCATCCGAATTTACATTTTTCGGCATAACCCTGCTCATAACGCTGGAAACACGCGCTGGCCAGTTCGACAAAAAAACGTTTTACTGCTGTGGTATATCGCTGTACGAAGTACCAGTATCCTATTGTTTATTTAGAACGTGGAGAAGGAGGCTCCATTTGTTTGCAGATGCGCTATTAATAGAGTTGTTGGAGGATGGACGGTTCGCGGCAAAGCGAACTAAAGACTAGTTCCACGATGTTACGATAAACGGCGTGTTTCATGGATGCCTGCGTTCGATTGCTTGCTTGCCGGTTTCTACGTACCTAGTACGTACACACACACGTACAGTGTTTTTGTACTCCAAGCGCGCGCTCGCATACCCCTATTGAAGTAAGCCATACGTTGTTCTGAGTGCACTGCCCACTCACATATGGAGCTAGGCCCGTACGCAGTGCCTCCCCTCTCTCAGAACTACCTCCCCCATAAAAAAATGACGCCTCTGCAGAACTGAAAATATGGACAACAACAAAAAAAACACGCCCACAAACCCATTTTGATTTCGCATCCGACCTTTATCTTCTAGGTGTGTAAACATGGACTACCGACGCGCCGCCTCTTTGACCGATCACTGGCAGGACATGGAACTGATATTTAATGTTTTTCTCCCGTGCCTCGTCCGTCGACCCCCCTCTTGTCCGGTGGACGTCCACTACGCGCGGCGTACTTGCAGGCGACGCTCGTCGCGTGTGACGCTCTGTGTGACGCCGTTGATGACGCTGAGGTGTTGCTCTCTCGAGGCACATCTCTGCTGCACAAGGTCAGGATCTACGTTGAGGCGGGAGGGCGTTCTCTCCGCGTACTCGTACGCCTTTTTTGTTCCAAGGTTTTCGTGTGCAGCTACATCCGTACTGTAGGTGTAGGCTTTAGCGTCAATTGAGAGTACTAACGTACCCGAGACTATTACCGGGGAACATAGCAATCATAACCAAATACCGGTATGGTTTATATAAAACATAGGGGATATGTGTTTTTTGGTCCATAGTGCGTTCTGATTACAACATTAGCCCACCCGTAACGTTAAATGTTACGGGGGGACATAGCAACCATAACAAAAAATGGTAACCATAGGGGGGCTATATAGCTTTTTGGGTCCATCCTGGCATCTGGTTACTGTGGTCACCAGGACTTGAGCCAGGAATTCGCTGCATTTTCCTCAATATTCAGCTGTATTATATTCGTACACGTAACCGTCGCTGTTGCGGGCGATTACCCCCCGATCTGCTGGCGTTACAGTTGTGGTTCCAATTCTCCTTGCGCCTTGGTAAGCATGTTTACTTCAACAACGGCGGTAGCACGACTTCACGGACAAAGCAGCGGCTGTCGCCGCGTTTATTTCCACTGACTTATATCTACAAGTGAGCATTTATCGCGGGGGGTTAACTAACATCGAGCAGGTACTTGAGACGAACAAACCCCTCCCTCTCCTCGCCCTCCTCCCCCCCCTATGGCCGTACGCCTACGGCCATGCATGAACATGAGCACAGCCCCGTCCTCCTCTTCGCGCTTGTTGCATGCAACGTCTGCCTGGTCGGTGAAAATCCGACGTGCTCCGTCCCGACATTGTAGGGATGCAAGGGTATATGATCGTACGACTACGGCCATGCATGATATAAGTACCCCCCCCCCCCCCCCCCCGCGTTATATTTATAGGTTGGCTTGTTTGCGTCGTTTGGCAACGACGCTTGTAAAACACTCCACTCGCACTGCGTGAGCTAGAACAACCAGGGTGCCGTTTTTTTTTTTTTTTTTTTTAGGCGGTCACCAAAGCTTGGCGGTCGAGTAGGCATCATTTGTTGCGGGTGGAGGACCTTTTTGCTCCGCACAAGGAGGAATTGGTCGTACCAGTTAGTGTTAATTATGGGTAATTCGTTCGCGGAGGCCAGTTACCATAGTATAAACCCATGCTGTACTCCGGAAGTGCCACACCAGAAACTTAAATTAACTCATTGAAGCCTTCGCTCCATATGCAAGTTCCGCCCTCAGAGGCGGTCTTTAGCATGATGCCAGCCTCACCCCTCCATGCGACTCTGCCTAATACCCCACGGCGTTTTCGCGCTTGGTGCCAGCAATGTCTGCCGCGAGCCTGGTTGGTGAAACACCAACGCGCTCCGTCCCGGCCATTGTAGGGATGCGAGCGAGTCTATTGGTCAATATGACTACGGCCGTGCCACGCAATGCAGTACATTCCCCCCCCCCCCCTATTAAATATATGAAATATTTATAATATATACGCGCTTGGCAACGACGCTGCTAAACACGCCACTCGCTGCCGTGAGCTAAGACAATCAGCGGATGCCCCGTTTTTTTTTTGCTTATTTTTCTTTTGGCGGTCACAAAGGCTGTGCCCGGTATCGCAGTAGATCATTTGCTGCCGGTGGTGTGAGCAACCTTTGTTCACCACAAGGCGGACATGGTCCGTAATCACGCTAGTGTTATATGGTAAGGCCTGCATCGAGTCAGGCTCCCCTGTCGTGACGCGCAGTTAACATAGTAAATCCCATTGCTGTCTCCGGAAGTTGGCCACACCAGAAATTAAATTAACTCATTGAGCTGTCGTCCATATGGCAAGTCCGCTCAGAGGCGATTCCTTTAGAGCAGGATGCAGCTCACCCTCCCCTGCGGATCGACTACTCATGGGCAGTTTTTCCCGCTTGGTGCAAGAATGTCTGCCTGGTTGGTGAAAACTCCCAACGCTGCTCCGTCCCCGGCCATTGTAGGGCATGCGAGGTCTATGGTCACTATGACTCACGGACTGTGCACACATAGTACACCCCCCCCCCCCCCCGGTCCTTCTCCCGTCCTTTCCCCGTATCCGGTCCGTCTCAGCTACCCGGTGAATACGGTCTCGTGGAGTCGCTGGTCACCGCCAACTCTACCAGCGGCCGCCACAACGCATCACCTGCGAGGGCTGGAGAGCTTAGCTTGAGCAGGCTGGGCGGCGTGGGTGGCAACGGCGGTGCTGCTACCGGCAGACGCACCGGCGACGGCGGCCTGGACGCCCTGGTGCGCTACCTCTCCTCGGGTAACCCTTCCCCTCCGTTTTCCTCACCAGGGGGCTCGCCGATTCCGCCGAAAGACGATAGTGAGTGGCTACAACAACGGCATCAACAAGGGGAGAAGAGGCATCAACAGGAACAGGAGGGGCGTCAACAGGAACAACAGCACCATACTCAGGAGCAGGGGCATCAACAGGAGCAGCAGAGGGATGGCTTGGATCAGGTGCATCATCAGCGGATAGGGAGCAGCGGCAGCAGCGGCCCGAGAGCGAACGATGCCGGTGTCGCGTCGGAGCTGCGTGGTGAAAACGCTCGCAGCAGCGGCGATAACAGCACCCGCGATCGAACCGATCACCATCACGCCGCCGTAGTACGGGGTAGCAACGGCGCCCCGCAAACTACTGCCGCCACCTCTGCTGGTGCTGGTATCGCCACTACTCCTACCATCACGCCTACTCGGGGGGCTGGAACTCCTAGTTCCCTACTCTCGGTACGTAACGCGATGCCCGAGGCGCGGGTGCGGGAGTACTCCGTAAGGTGGCGTTTGCCAGAGTTGACCAATGGCTCTGTCCGGAAAATGAAAAGCACAGGAGACGGGCGTTTGCCCGGGCTGGCCGGTGACCCTGTCCAGAAAAGGAAAACTACAGGAGAGGGCGACGATGATAGTGATGTCGAGGGCATTGGGGCTCGGTTGTACGCGAGAGTGACGGTCAGCGGAAGCCGTGGGAGTGCTGAAGGGGACGACGAGGGAGACGTTGAGACGGACGTCCGGCTCGCTGTTTCAATAGCCGAGCCGGCTAGCACGTATCGGTTGTGAGCAGTAGTAGTCCTTTCACGACTGGGCGCAGCTTGGACAAACGTGGTTGGTAGTCTTCACTACGTATATACGTCTATCTGTTCAGTGCATCTCTCTCTTCCCCGAGAATTTTCCCAGGTGGTCGGGTGTAGGGTTAGGCTTGTTGTAGGGTTTTCTAGTGAAGTTTTTTTGGAGCGTTTTGTCAAAGCTGGGCCAAGGTTTATACAACTCTTGTTGTGTGCGCGGTTGATTTCGTGATCGTGGTACGACTGCAAAAGGAAGGTGGGCTGCACCTTCCAGCGCGATGTAACGCAGGCGAGGAAACGATCACTGTCGGGATGGATGAACCTTCATCTTTGGATGCAAGCAAGCGTGGGGAACCACGTCGTACCCATTTCAGAGAGGTATGGTACAGGCGTGGGTGTGAGCGTATGCTCGTGACCGCCCGAATTATTTCGGGCTGTGCGTTCCACATTTCGTCGTCGAGATGCGTTTATCTTGGATCAAAGCAAGCGTGGGAAACTACTGTTACCCGACACCTTTTGTTCAGAGAGGTGTGACACTATAAGCGTTCGCGTTGGTATTACGTGCCATGTGTACGCGTGCGTGTGTGTGCGTACGCGCCTTGTTATTCCTGCCGCCCCCCCCCCCCCGCGTTTCGACTGGCCTGCGGTACAGTAGTCGGTTTGTCATCGCGGTTTGTCATCGCGGTTGAGTTGAAGGCTTGGCCGATAGGCGTCCCTTGCAACGGTGCAGCCAGCGAAACTATTGTTTCTGTCAACTGGTGAGGCTGGCGTCGAGCGTTCGACATCGCCAGTTGGGATGGGAGTTGACTCGGGTTTTCGGGTGTTGAGCGTAGGGTTACTGTTGATTCCGCTTCGGGGGCTTTCTCCCTCTCTCCACCCCCCTTTCTTCCGATTGGGGGTCGCGCAATAATATGATACTGTTATAGCAGGGAGGGGGCGTGTTTTAGGTGATTCGCGGAACAAGACAGGCGTTCACGGGAGGGGGGGGCGCGGGGGGGGGGGGGTGGACT
>MEHQ01004061.1:0-42941 GCA_008828725.1 Saccharina japonica | reverse complement strand
TGCGGGGGGGGGGGGGTGGGGGAGGGGGGGGGGGGGGGGGGGGGGGGGGGGGGGGGGGGCGATTTTGTTTTGTGTTTGTAAATAATACTCGTGCACAAAACTAAATGAAACTTGACGAGCAAGGGGGAATGCTGAATGGGTCTTGTCCGCGACAATTATGAAATTAATTATCGACAGTGGGAGTTATGCTAGTCCTAAATTAGGATGGTTGTCACCACTTGTTGCTGTTCGGGTTGGCAATTCCCAACCGAACTCTAACATTAACCCGACCACCACCACGCCGATCGCCATACACGCACGTATCAAAAGGTAACACCTAGGGAACAGCACAGCAACGCATATCGCTCTCGTGTTCTACACATAACTACCTGGGGGGGAGAAGGGACGACACGTGTGACCACGACTTTTGCCCAGACAGTCTCGCTGAGCGAATAAAACCTCCCACGAGTTAACCTGGAAAGTAGAAGCGATGCAAAAAAACTAAAACAAGCGCGCGTGCGCATGCTGCATGCATGCATGCATGCGTAATTTAACCCAGGAAGAACATGCCTTCGACTTTCGGCTGGTGGCTGTGGTATGGGCAGTCCATGTTGAAGGTCATTCCTGACCGTTTCTTATGCGGAGCATTGTTTTTTTTAGGTTGCAAACAGAGTTTTGTTTTTAGTTTTCAAGTTGGTTTTGCCCCGTAAAGCGAGGAAATCGAGCCGGCTCTCCTCGGAATGGGCCTGACTACTTTCGGAGAGGTACCCATACCAGATTCCCGCTCCAGAGGGGTCGAAGTTGCGATATTTTGGCTAAATTTTCACTTATTGTCGAGTCAGTAAAGTGGCAGTTGAAGAAATTGGGGGCTCTGTTTGATCAACACTTTTCGTTTTCGCAAGAAACTTGAAAACTGAGCTTCGTACTTAGTCCGAAATTCTCGCAACTGCGACTCTCGAGAGGCGGGAAACTGAGCAATGGGTATATACGTCTCCGAGAGTAGTCAAACTCATTCCGAAAAAAGCCGGGTCGATTTCCTCGCTTCACGGAGCAAAAACAACTCTATTTGCAACCTCAAAAAAAATATCCCGCATAAGAAACGGCCTAGCAAACAAAAAAAAAGCCACGAGCCATGACATTTCGAGAATCAATCGTGTTTTTTTTTTTGTCGGATCGTGTCATTTTGTCGCAAATCGTGACATTGAAGAAAATTAAAAACAATCAAGGACAAATTGTTGGTACATAGAACAGCTGATGTCAGGATTCACGACAAAAAAAAAAAAAGTGACGTCAAGCCTATACTAAGTATATACTGAAGTGTCTCTTTGAAAAAATCACGAATCGTGTTTATTGTTTTTACGAATTTTGATGAATCGTGCTTCTTGCATTCGCTAGGAATGTGACCCGCCCCGGCGTATGCATGCCGGCACGTTTTCTCTCGGGTCGCTTGTGAAAAACGCCTGCGGACATTTTGGGTTGTTCCATGCCGGGGTATAAATATTCAGGTACATTAATATGTATGTACCGATTTCCTTTCGCCGGTCGTTATGCCTTTCGTTTTATGAGTATGGACTTTTCCAACGGGACGGCTGGTGGGCCTTTCATTTTTTCCAGACGCACAAAACGTCATCGGAAATTGCCTTGCGCCACCCCACATCCAAATGCCTCCTACGGGAAACCCTGTAACCAAGTGCATATTATACACTAACACCTAAAGAACAGAAGACAGTGATTGGTGGGTGTCTCTCATGGTGCACAAAAATGACGCGCCATAATTTTGACGCCGGTGTTAATTCCCTCCTTTCCTGTCATTCAATGTCGCGTGATGTGGCCGCTCGAAATAATAACCGTGATGCAAGCAACCAGCCTGGGTAATACGTCACACGTCGAATCAATACTCCGGCCTTCTTTTTTTTTTTTTAATTTTCGGCACGTACATACCCGTACCCTCCCCTCCCCCCTCCCCTTCGTGCATGTAATGAATTGCCACCACCCCTTGCTGATAAAACCCTAAATCCAGTACGTGCATACGTATGGAGCTACTAGTACTATTTACTTATTATCGCTCTTCGTCAAGAAAAAGGGTAGCCGCCAACATATAATAATAGTGCAGCCAACGCTTGAAGAGACCAAGCCAACGCCGCCAATCAACGTGGGACGGACGCCCCGGGCAGGTTTGTTTCTCTCTTGTGTGGTTGTTGCGGTGTGCAGTTCGCACCGAGGTGGGTCAGCGCCTCGGGTCTGCACGGAACGGAGTGACAAGACCTTGTGGGTGTAACCTTTATTAATTTGCGTATAAATATCGAGGCGGTGCTATCTAGGGGAAGGGGACCTGGTATCCACACTACTTGTTTCCACGAGGTTAATTTAACACACACCCCAACACTCACTACTACCTGGTACGTAATAAGTAACCAATTTTTTTATTCCGTCACAAAAGATACGCTCGCACCTTCTCTCCCCAAAAAACAAGTCACACACCGTCAAATATATCCACTGCGAGTAGCCTGATGTCATCTGCCTCGGGGACTCATCGTCTGTCCCAGGGGCTTCGATCAGACAGTCCGTGCCAAATAACTGCAAGGACTTCGTAAAACAAACTAAATAGCATGCGGCACTTACATCCACCCTGTCTCCCCTCTAACACGTGACTCACATCACCATCCGCTGACTGGGAATAGTCTGATGTCCATCCGTACCCGAGACCCACCCCCCTAACGTTCAAGGTCAAAGATATCTGTAAAAAACTAATAACGCAAAGCGATAAATATCCATCAACCAACCCATCAACCCTTCCTGAAACGCACAACGAACCCTCTCCCCCCCCCGTCGCCCCTCTCTCCAACGTGCTCCGCCCCGGCATTGTAGGTATGCGAGGGTCTATGGTCATACGACTACGGCCGTGAACGACATGAGTACACCCCCCCCCCCTCTCCCCCCCCCCCCTCCTACTCACGTGCTACCAACTACACATCCCCCCCCCCCCCCCTCTCTCCCCGTCCGCTACTACTACAGTGCTACCAACTACACATGCCGCACAAAAGAAGAACCAGCAGACGGGGGAAAAAATTACTGGTAGGACCCAAGACAGCCCCCCGCCTGGTTGGAGCTCAATTACACATACAAAGGAAAACGAGAGAACGCAAAAAACAAACGGAACAAAAAAAAACAGGGGGCGAGAGGCGAGGATCCCCTCGAACACATACATACATACATATGCCCGTATGAAAACTTATCGACATGCCTTCCAGCTATATCTGTGTTGGTGCTGCAACTACCGCCACCGCCTGTACCATCAACACCACAGAGCTTCGCCGGGAGTCTTCACCGCACTGCAACAATCAACGCGCTTATCCTTAAGGTCAGGTATGAACCACGTGGTAAAATAGAAAGGGAGGGAGGGAGGTGCATAAACAGCATAAAAATACATGTATTATGTATGTATGTCCCGCGTTATTGTTCGTAGCGCAAAAGGACCTACCTGCTATATACGCAGGCGCCGCAAGCAGACAGCGCCCACCGCGAAAAAAAATACACCGCGTCTAAAAAAAGAGAGCCAACCATGCGCGGCGCACGCATATACTACTGCTACGACTACTTCCTCCGCTCCTTGCCCCGACAAATCCTCCTTTCGTACTTTCACTTGGGGGCGACAAACGCGCTGCGCCGCGCTACGCCGCAAAAACAAAAACTATATATTACGCCGTTGATGATCACGATGCATAGCGCGATCCAAGAACCCCCCGCTAGCCAAATTTAGACCTCCAGTACACGAGTTGGAGGCACGAACGAGGCACAAACTACCTATATCTTTGACGTGCGTATTCTAGCTAAATTCAGACCGCCAGCAGCAGTAGTAGTACACAAGCTGCGGGCTAGCACGAAGTATATTTCTCTGACAAAAGTACGTACATACGCAAGCACGCATGTATGTATATATCAACATATCGATTTTTCTTCCGCGCCCTGCGTCCAAGGCATGTTAAACGCCCCAGCCAGGGGAGAAACCTGCCTTATAGTATTTACGTGTCCCCGGGACCCCGCCACACAACCGCCTCGTACGCCGAGTACAATAAACTTTTACGTACAAGTTAACTAACCTACTCCTCATAGTTAATTTAATACCTGTCGACATGATAAATCTAGAACGTGAGCGGCATGAAAGCCACACACCCAACGAAATGTAATTGCCCGCTAAATATACGCTGGCAACGACGCTACTACAGCCTCTGTAGTAGCGTAGTACCCCTGCGAGTTACCGTCCATCACCCCAGCTAACTCTTCCGTGCTCCTGCTACAATGGTTGATGCGGCCCCGCACTACGTATCACATCTGCGCCGGCACTGCGCCACACCATGCTCCAACGCAACTCTAAACCAGAAAAGACAACAGGCGTGGGCGGAAAAACAGGGCGGACACTCCCGCACGCCCTGCCGCCCCCAGCCAACCAAAGATGCTACTACTACTACGACTGTAGGAGGCCAGTCTTTTTGGGAGCGTCAAGGCTTCGTTTGCTTCTACAACTGCACGGTACAGGACCGCATTGTACAGGAACGCACTGTACAATACTGCACTGTATAGGGCCGCACTATATAGGAATGCATACAGTGGGTAGCCCGAGTTAAGAGCACTCCGTGACAAGCAGAAACACGGGCTCTTAACTACATATTGCTCTTATGTGTAGTGGGCAATACATAGCTTTTAGTACAGGTGGGACAAGCCGTTTTGACCGCTTTTAACTCCAGAATGCTCTTAACTTGGGCGCTCTTTAACCACTGTATCTCAGTCTAATTCCAAGTAACTTGTCCCCGAAACGGGCCCACTGTCGTAAAGGGGCTACTTTAGTAGTTAAGTCGAGGAGGCGGTAATTTGAAGGGGTCAAAACGCGGTCTCCTATACAGTACTGGTCCCTTTATAGTGCCGGCATGCGCCAGCCAACAATACCAGCACTATACGGCACTACTCCCGCACACTACAACACTGGTGAATCCCATCTGCGCCAAGCGATTCCACAGGCACTATAGTGGGCAACCGGCACTACTCAACCGGCACTATAGAGGGACCACTACAGTAGCATATTTGCAGTCAACAGACGCGGGGGGAAACCAGGGTGAGCAAACTTCGCAAGCCAAACGATTGGCGAAAGTCCTGGCTGCATTGATAGGCTATAATAACCAACAGGAACAACAAAACAAAAAGGCAGCATCAAAAAGACCAAAGGCGCAAAACACCGACAACAACAATACAGTGGTTTGGCGCGAGCGGCAACCGCTCTCGTGTCATAGCCGATGGCACGTTGCTTGTTGTAGCGGTTGAATCACTTGCACGCGGCTTTTTACCGGTATACAGCAGGACGAATCACCTCCGGAAAAAACGAGCACTATAAAAAAAGACACGTTGAGATACACAGGGACCAAGAAATCCAGAAAAGCCAATATACTGAAGTCAGTGTAGATAATGCACTCTTTCTTAAGTAAGAAATCCAGTCTGGGCCAAAATTCCTGATTCAGACTATAAAAAATATAAGTGGCCTGTACTACGAATATTGGTGACCGAATCCATCGCCAAGGCCCTCTACTTGAACCCCTCATCGTCTTGCCGAAGGGCCTGTTCGCATGTCGCTACACTATCCTGCATTGCCAGCCATCGAGCTTCACCGTGTCAATCGCTTCCGCCCCTCCCCCCAACGCACCAGCACCATCAAACAGTAGCAGCAGCAGTCGCAACTAACAGCAGCAGCATCAGCAGCAGCAGTAGCGCAGTGATGAGGCGATCAAGCAGCATCGGCTTCAAAACCCGCAGGAAACGCGTCAAGCGATCAAGCATAGCGCCCACGTATTTACCTTCCGCGTAAGCCGCGCGTGGAAGAAGCAGCAGTCCATCCAATCCCCAAACGCGTGCACGATCAAATTGATTTTATGTCAGGTCGTGGCGCCGAAGCGCAACAGGCTCACCGTTCTTCCAGCGGGAACGACTCCACCCCAACCCCGTTATCCTTCCTCTTCGTCTTGCCGAACCGCGAAAAGGAAATCGCTAGGCCCCTCAGGGCTGCGCCGGCCCGTCCTCTCCTCGACGGTGTCTCCGGCGCGGCACCCCTGCCAACAACAGCCTCCACTGGCGCGTCTGCAGCCGCCGGCCCTCGCATGACCCTGCGCTTGCCACGCCCGCCGCTGCTCAACGGTGGCGGCGTCACTTCCACCGTGGCCCCGCCCCTCGACGTCGTCGACAGCTGGGACAGTCCAGGCGAAAGCAAGCCTGACAGGGAACTAACCACGTCTTTATCCGCTTGGTCCCGCGGAACGACGTTGTGCGGCTGGTCTTGGCTGACGGTTCGACGGAGCGGGGTGGAGGTAGCCACGACGGCAGCGGAAACAGCCGAAGCAGGGCGAAGGCCGCTGCTAATTTTTCCGGTACGGGCAGTCGTGGACCAAACCCTCGAGAGCACAGCCTCGGGCTTGGGCTCCTCAAACGCATGCTCGGTGCCAGTGGCGTCTTTAACCGTTTGCCGCCGGCGCGCGCCGTGCGGTTGGTCGCCTGTCCGACGAATCGGGTCGGAGGCAGCCGCGGCGCCAGCAGCGCCAGCAGCACCAGCAGCACCAGCAGCACCAGCAGTAGAGGTCCCAGCCTCAGCAGGGGGAAGGTTGATGCCGATTCTACCGAAGCGCACAGGCGGGTGCCTAGCAAGGGCGGGCATTTTTCCCTTCGGCGTTTTAACCGCGAACCCGTCGTCGGGCGCGACTTTGCACACCTGGCGCCGCAAAGTCCTGTGCGGCTCGTCGCTGCTGGCAGCCCGACGAAGACGGCGGGAGGCAGCTCCAACGCTAGCAGTCACAGCCGCGGCAGGGGCAAGACCGCTACCGATCCCACCGGGACGCTTAGGCGGAGACCGAAGACGGGCAGGCATAGCCCCAGCCTTGAGTGTCTCAACCGCGCGATTAGTGCCTGTCGCGACCCTGCCCGTCCGCAGTGGGGTGCTGCGCGGCCGATCACTGCTGGCTGGCCCACGAAGAGGGACGGAGGCAGCTACAACGCCGGCGGTCACAGTCGCGGCGGGGGCGAGGCCGCTACCGATCTCACCGGGCCGCGCAGCCGGGGACGGAACGCGGGCGGATTTGACGCCATGCGCTTGGCGCCGCGAGGTGCTGTGCGGCTCGTCACCGCTAACTGCTCGACGAAGAGGGGCGGAGGCAGCCACCACGCCGGCAGCCGCAGCCGCAGCAGGGGCAAGGCCGCTACCGATTCCACCGAGCCCTGCCATCGGAGACGGAACACGGGCAGGCGCAACCCCGGCCTGGGGCGACTCCATCACGCGACCGGTGCCGGTCGTGACCACACGCGTTCGGTGCTGAGGGGTGCCGCGCGGCTGGTCACCGCTGGCTGCTCGACGACTATGGGTGGTGCCAGCCACACTGCGGGCGTTCATAGCCGAATCATAGGACAGGTCGCTACCGATGGCACCAGAGTGCGCAGGCGGAGACGGAGCCCAGGTAGGCACACCCCCACCCTTGGGCGTCGTGTATCCACTGCCGGGGCGCATCGACGGGGACGGAATAAAGGTCGGCAAAGTTTGCTTCTTCCCGTCTCTTGCTATCTTCTTCGCGCCCGCCCCAGTTGAAACGATGGGCGAGGTGAACACCGCGCGAGAGCGTTTCTCGCTAGACGAAAAGTAACCTTCGTCTCCATCTTCCTCAGACTCGAAGTCGCTCCTCGACGACCCCTCCGTCGAAAGCACGTGCGCCTGCGGTGGGACCTGCATCCCCGCCGCACCGCCAGGCCGCCGGTTGTCCCAACGCTCATCAGCATTGACACCGGGAACCCGCTTTTGATCCAGGCACGGGGGAGTGTCACCCGAGCCGAGCGGGGACGAACTAAGCAGTGGCCGTGAATATTTGACCGTCAACAGGCTGGGCTGCATCGTCGGGAAAGAAGTCCCGGCGGCGGCCCTCGCACCCACGGCGAAAGCATCGCGCCCTGCCGTCTCGAGGTCGATCGGTCCCGCCCCTCCACGAGGAGTGATCCAGGGCCGCCTGCCCACACGATTAGCGTAATCCGCGATATCTCCCGAATCTCTCGCGTCGCTGACTGCTCCGTAAAAAACGTCGGAGTCGACGCCCTCTCCGGCATCGCAGTCCGTGTCCGCCTCCCCATCTTCCGACATTAAGTCTCGCCAGGTCGTGCTTACGGTCTTCACCACCTCCGGCAAACTCTTCTTGTGCCGCGGGTCATTCTTCTCTTGCCGGTCCGCAAGAGAAGTGTTCGCCGCCGCCGCCTCCGTTTGTCGTGTCCCCGAATTTTTGTCGCCGTCACTGCCAACGTTATCCTCATCGGCGCCGTCGGCAACCCTCGTCGACGACAGCACCTTCGTCAGAGCCACGGCGACCACCTTCGGCCTGATAATTATGTTCGGCCGGAGAATTCTATCGACGATGCCGCCCTTGCCGGTGTCGCTCTCGTTCTTCGGCGATGCCCGCGCGTTGCCGTCGCCGTCGGCACCTAACGGCAACTTTCGCTCCTCCACACGCGGTTTCGCCTCCCTGCCCCCCCCGGGGATCGGCGCGTCGTGCACCGCGCGCGAATCGTCCTCAACGATGGACGGCGTGACAGATTTACCAGAAGTATCACTAGGAGCAGGAAAATTCGCCTCGTCCGTTGTGCCCGAAGACGAAGCTGCTTTATCGGTTTTCGGAAGGGGGGGTGATGGCGCCTGGGCTGCACGTACAGTTGTGTCATCAACCACCGACTCGATTGCCTCCTTCTCCTCCTCCTCCTCCTGCTCCTTTTCCTTCGTCTCCAGAGCCCCCCCTCCCCCTGCCGCAGCCTCCGCCTCCGTCCTCACCTCCTCCTCCCCTTCCCTCTCCACTCCCACCTCCGCCTCACCATCACCCCCACCGGCTACCGCCGCTATCAACAACTCTTGGTTTGTGTCACCAGCGTGACGGAGTGGTTCATCACCGCCACCCGTTTCGCCGACGCTCGTTTCCTGAGCACCCCCGTCACCCCCAAGAAGCACGGCCTCCGTCGATTTCACGGAACCTTCAGCCGCGGGCGGGGTGGCAGCGCCGCGCGGCTCGGCCACGCGGAGTCTCCGGGCGACGTCTTGCATCGCGGGTCTGACGATCGGCTCTTGGGCCCATAGGAGGCGCACGAGGTCACCGAAACCATCGAACCCCTCGAGGCTAGTCCCTTCGAAGGGGAGTTTGGGGCGTTCGCCGCGAGACACCCTGGCCGACATGTCTTCGACGTCCACTCCCTCCCAGGGTTTGCAGCCGGTGTGCACCTGCGCGAGAAAAGCAACGGCGTTGCAAAGATGAGTCGTTCCAGTCGCCAGAGAGAGAGAGGGCGTTACTTCAATGCACGATTTTAAAGGATGCGTACAATTAGCGCCGACGACATAAAATAACAATGTAGGTAATAACCGAGGCACAAAACGCGCACCGTGCCACAACAGAGTCATGCCTGGCACACAACAAGCTCCAAACAAGAACAAATAAATAAATAAATCGCGTACCTCCCATGCGATCATGCCGAATGCGTACGCGTCCGCCGCTATGCCAACCCTCTTTCGCTCGGCCTCGACCGCCGCACTTCCATCCTCCGGCGGGCCAACCACTGCCGCCAGCGCCGCCGCCGCCGCCGCCGTCGCCGGCGCTGCAGCACCCGCTAACATTTCTGGCGGGGTCCACGCGCTCGGCGGCCTCACGCAGCATCTCGACGGCGGGGCGGCGGTCGCGTTGGCTGCATCCTGGACACACATGTCCCCCTCGACACTATCTGAGGGCGTAGGCGCGGCGGATGCTGCCGTGGCAGAGGCTACCGCGTTAGAAGCGCCGCGCCACGCTTCTACAGCTTGTCGGGTCTCGGGCAGGCCGAAAAGGAAGAGCTGCGAGCAACGAGCATTCAGCGAAGGAAAAAGCGTTCGGTAAGGGGGCAAGTGTTAGGAGCACGCCGGGGGCGGAACGAAATAAGGGCTTCCGTAGCCGAGGAGGAGCCTCAGAAAATTAAGGCGTTACCCTTATGAGGCAAAGAGCACGCGTCTATCTATAACAACCCACCTTCGCCCTCCCCTCGGCATCCAGCAGCACGTTATTTGCCGACAGCGCCCCGTGCCAAACGCCCCGCTCGTGCAGGAACGCTAGCCCCTCCGCGATGTCGGCGAGCACCCGCCTCCGCCGCAGCAGCACCCGCGCCGACATCTCCCGAGCGCCACCCTCGGTAGCACCATCTTCGGCAATCCCATCTTCGGCATTTCCATCCTCCCTAGCGCCGTTTTCGGCAACTGCGCCGCCTTTCTCCTCGGTGGTGGAAGCGTCACCACCATCACCACCACCACCACCACCACCACTTCCGCCAAGAGCACCCCCTCCCGACGCCACAACAACGCCTCCTTCCCCTCCTTCTCCCCGCTCCTCTCCTCCTCTGGCCACGGCGGCAGCGCGAGCCACCACGCGGTCACGCAGGGTACCCCCGTCAACCACGTCTCCAACGAGGACGAGCACTGGAGTCTCCGCGGCAGCTTCAACACCAACACCCTCCTCCCCGCCCCCGCCCCATCCTCCCTCCTTGTCACCCTTGACAGCGCGGGGGGGGGCGAGAACGCGCGGCGGAATCGCCTCGATGCCATGAATACGAGCGAGTCGAGGGTGGACGGGCACGAGGGAAGCCAGCGTGCGCATCTCAGACGTCGCGGTTGCCCGGAGAGTGACCGCGGCGGCGGCAGCGGCGGTAGCAGCCGTAGGAGTAGCGGTGGCGGTGGTTGGAGGTTTCCCGACAATATCGGAGGCCGCAGCAACAAGGGGAGAGGGGGCAGGACGCGCCAGGATCGTCGCTAAAACCGGTATGCCCAGGTACTCGGCCGCGCACGTCTCACCGAACGCTCCCTGCGGTCATCGACGGACAGGTGTAGCGGGAGGCGGGAAGGGGGGGGGGGGGGCGTACTCATTTGTTGCTTGCCTTAGTCATTTGACCATTGACCACGCATCCCTTTCGAGACGGAGCAAGGGGGGGGGGGTACTCATGTCATGCATGGCCGTCGTCGTATGACCATAGACTCTCGCATCCCTACAACGCCGGGATGGAGCAGCCACATCGACACAGCGACGCCGCTTATAAGGAGGTAAACATCACCGAAGCGCAAGAAATACCGAAAACTATAAAAAGTCACGCCTTCTTAACCCCTTTTTTCCTTTTTTTACTATTTCGCACGTTTTTGTTTTAGGGTAATTACTTAAGATTTAGTGGGGAATAATGTTTTCGGCAGCAGAAGGGCTGTAATGCCGCCTGTGGTGCTCTCGCGCCAAGCGCTAACGGAACGCAGGGCCGAACGAAAACAACAGCGGCGATGACAAGCGGTGGCCTCTGGCAAACCTGCCTGTGTGGGTTTTTCTCTCGACAGTGGTCAAGACAAAAAGGAATATACGCCGCGGGACTGGAGAGGGGGGCACCGAACACCCCAAGCTGCCGTGTCCCCAAGAGATGAAACATAACAAGGCTAGGGTTTCCTGGGCTTCCGAGGCGTTCCGAGTTGGACGGAGGTCAAAACGATCGGCTACACAGACCCGGATCGCTCGTATACTTGAAACGAAAAATGAAGCAAAGCTAAAAAGAAAAACGAAGAACAAAGCCAGAAAAGCAAAGCAAAAAAGCTACGCAAAAAATGCAAAGCATTACGTGAAGCAAAGCAAATCCACACGAACGCAAATAAATCTAAACGAAAGCGCAAATACAACTTATTCAACGACGCTCCGCCGCGGCAGACACAGGGCGAGAGGCGCACAACAAACCGTACACTACAAGGCAAAAAAAAGGGTGCCTCTGCGCGCTTGCTGTCTCACCTCTGGCAGCAGCGTGCAGTCCCTGAAAATGGTGACAGTGTCCGCAGGAATTTCCAGTTCCGCCATCAACAGCCCTTTTTTCGAGTCTCTGCAGTGCACAGCAGCAGTGGCAGCAGCAGTGGCAGCATCAACAGCAGCATCAGCAAGAAAGGCAGAAGCAGCAGCAAAAACAGCAGCAGTATCAGCAACGAAGGCAGAAGTAGCAGCAAAAACCGCAACATTAGCAACAGCAGCAGCAGCAGCAGCAACAGCAGCCAAAACAGTAACATTAGCAGCAGCATAATCAGCAGTGTCACCAGCAGCACCACCGCCATCGTCATCAGTAGCAGCAAAAGCAGAAGCAAAGGCAGCAGCAATAGCAGCAGCAACAGCACCATAAGCAGCAGCATCAGCAAGCAGCCGCAAAAGAGCAATATCAGAGGTATCATCAGCAACAGCACTACCAGTACGATCAGCAGCACTACTCGTAGCAGCAGCCTAAGCAGCAGCAGCAACAACAGTAAAAGCAGGAGCAAAAGGACCAATAGGAGCGGTACCAGCAGCAGCAGCAACAGCAGTACCAGTACGACCAACAACAGCAGTAACACCAGCAGTCGAAGCAACAACCACAGCAGCAGCAGCAGCAACAGCCGAAGCAGCAGCAGCAACAGCAGCAGCATCAGAAACAAAACAATAACAAACAACTCAATGGTGTGTCAACAGAAGAAAAAAAAAAAAAACGAGAGAGACCAAAAAAACAAAACCCCACCTGCGCCTCATCCACGCCTCGTGGCTGTCCAACACCGAAAACCACAGCCGCTGCGCCTCCGCCTTGTCCCTCGGACCCTTGCCCGGCGCGCCGGTCGCTAGCGACGCCAAAAAAAGCCCCGCCCTCCGCACCGCCTCCAAAACCGTGGCGGTGGCCGTGCCGTAGCGCGTCACATAAGCGGCGCAACCGCTCAGCTCGGACACGTCCCTACCACTCCAGGCGAAGGCGCGCGCCGTCTAGGTTTCATAGCGGTTGGTAGTCGCGGCGTTATTATTACCCGGGGGGAGGGGGGAATGGTTTGGGATTTTATAGCGGTTGGTTGTCGTGGCGTTTTTTTTTTCCGGGCGAGGGCGTGTGAGGAGGGTTTGCT
Source organism: Saccharina japonica (assembly GCA_008828725.1). Lineage (NCBI taxonomy): Eukaryota > Phaeophyceae > Laminariales > Laminariaceae > Saccharina > Saccharina japonica. The sequence goes on along the minus strand of MEHQ01004061.1, from coordinate 30,013 downwards.
CGTTTGTGAATGTGCATGTTTTTTTTCTTCTGTGAAGCGGGGTATTAGGGGAATGGGGGGGGGGGGATGATTGTTTGCTAACTTTTTTTACAACCGCATGTACGCTATTTTTGTTCTTGTTTTGTTCCATTCCACTAGTTATTATCTTCGCCGGTCTTTTCTCTCTCCCTACTATTATATAAATAGGCGTTACTAACATCCGCGGTCACATACAGTAGCAGCAGGCTCTCCTCCCCCCTTTCCCCCCACATTAAGGTTCGTGCCTTTCTTTTTTGTCGGGACAAGACTTCGGCATCTTTCTTCCCTCGTCGACTCACGCCGAATTGTGCCTACTCACGCTATCGGTGGGTGGAGAAAAACCACTTGGAGCTTATGCGCGACAGTGATGACAGTCACCAAAGGGCTAAAACTGAGGATTTTAGTTTTCGTTCGAAGAGCGTTTTTAGGGGGTGATGGCGACGGTGACGGGGTAGGGTGAACTGCTAGAGCGGGGTATACAAGAGCTTAAAAAAACAAAACAAACAAACAAAACACTGCGGAAGCGAGACACGAGGCTGCGAAAAACAAAGAAATCGGGGCTCTTGAGGAGGAGGTCGTACGAAACCAAAAAAAAAAAAAACGGTGCCACGCGAGGAACAAATAAATATTGTCGACTAACCCGAGGGCTGTAAAATGCCTGGCCCAGCTTCGGCGAAGTTATTAAAAACTGCTTGACCTTAACCCTAACCCGACCGCCTCAGAAATTTCCTCTGGGAAAAATCCTCTGGGAAACGTCCTCTAGGAAAAAAATCCTCTGGGAAAGATCCCCTGGGAAATTTCCTCTGGGAAATTCTCTTTTGGAAAACTCCTTTCGGAAAATTCTTCTGGGGGAATTCCTCTGGGAAAATTCCTCGAAGTGGAGATGCAGTAAAGACTTAGGGCAATGTGGACGTATCAACCAGTTTTTCTTACAGCTCTGGGGCAACTTGTAACAACACTACTGGGTTAACTAACCTGCGCCAGAGAGTCCACCGCATGCCCAGCCTCCGAAAGTATTGCGCCCGCCGCCTCCACCGCTTCCTCATCCACCGGCCCCTCTGTAAAACCACCGCCACCGCCACCGCCACCTCCACCACCCCCTTCCTCCATCGCCAACACACCCACCTCCTCAACAACGCCCGAGGCAAGCCCAGCCTTGTCAAGGACGTCGTCCGCCACGCCCGACTCGCCGACTCTCTCGGGCCACAGCGCCTTCAGCACTGCCGCCAGCCTCACCACAACCGCCGCGACCGGTCGCGCCCGCTCCCGCGCCTCCGCAGGCTCGGCTCGCTCCACCGCCGCCATAACAGCCGCCGCCATCCGCCAAGCATCGCTTCGGGAAGGAGAAGCCGCCACCGCTGGCGCCGCCGCTGCCAAAAGCTTCCCTGGCTTAACGCTGCCAGCTACCGCCGCCCCCACCCTCTTCCTCTCCGCCGCTACCGCTTCCACCCCTGCCGACGCCCCCCCGGCCCCCACCGCTGCCGCCGTCGGAACAAGGCCACCGGCAGGCGCGGTGCTTGCCGAGGCCTCACCCCTCGTCGTGTGTTGCGCCTTCCCGGCAAGGTTAGCAGCGGCCCATCGGCTGATCGGGGACTGCGGATGGTTCGCTCCATGTGTACCGACCCCGCTCCCACCCACGCCCCCGCCCCCACCTTCGCTTCCCCCGGTGTCCTGCAGCGACTCGGGTAGGGTAAGCATGACCGGGCCGGAGCCGCGGAACGACGACGGACCACGGTTCCTGCTGCTGCTGGCGGCGCCTCCACCACCACCACCACCGCCAGTGCTGCCGAAGACGCCCCCGACCCCGCTAAGTTCGCTGAAAAGGCTTCCGGACGGGGAGGGCGGCTCCACCCCGCCCCTGCCGCGAGAAGAAGCCGGTGTGGCGACGGCGGCGTCGTCGAAGACGCCGCTCCCGCTAATACTCCCGCTGACGCTGCCGCCCCCGCCCCCGCTGGCGCGACCGCGACCGCCGCGCTTGCGCGCAGCGGACGTAAACATCAAGCTCCGTGCCGCTCTCTTAGGGGTTTCTTCCACCGCCGGGAGTGGAAGCGGTACACCAGCCTCAGGCGTGCTGGGGCCGGGGTCGGCGTCATCACCCCCCCTCCTCTTCCTCCTTCTCCTTCCCCTCCTTCTGAGGGAGAAGGTGGAGCCTTTCCCGAGCTCGTCGTCCGCGATGGCTTCCTCTGGCCACTACCCCCGCTACCCTCACGCCTATGAGACGGGGGCGTTCTAGCTCCACCCTCGGCCTTGCCTGCCGACTTCGGCGTGCCCGCCAAAGAGGAGGACGATGAGGTAGACGATGGGGACCGCTTGTGTTTGGGTCGTGGGGCGCCCTTTACAGAGTAGGATGACGCGTCTCCACGCTGCCGAGTGGGGGACCCCCGCGGTGGTCGCTGTGTGGTAGGGAGGGCATGGTGGGAAGAGGCGTGGGGGTGGGGAGGGGGGAGGGGAAGAGTTTTTAACCACATTTAAGTGTTAAAAGGGGCCAGGGGGGGAGAGGGGCGGGGGGGCGCACTCGTTTGTTGCTTGCCTTGAGACGTTTGACCACGCATCGCCTTTCGAAACGGAGCGGGAGGGAGTTTTGATGATTCACAAGAGCGGTTTTGTGCTTCGTGTTCTGTTTTTGTTTGTTCTTGTTTTGAGGTCAGAGGCAAAACGTTGCTTATACATAGAGCGTCACGATGTTTTCTCTCTATGGCGTCCTCCGCCTCCTCGCGCCGCTGCTGGTGCCGGGTAGCTTCCGACAGCCTCCGGCACTTTCGCACGGCCTACCAACGAGCCACCATTTCATCGTCGCGATCGGCCATGCCGCTGGCGTCTAGCACGGCTTCGAAGCCGTTGCTCCTCTCTTCCTGCTGCGCCTGGTGCTTGCGGTGTGTAGTACGCCTTGCTGGTGCTGTTGTTGCGGCAGCAAACCATAGCAGGAGAGCCCTTACACGCAGTTCGGGTGCTTGCGACACTGGGTGCGCGCAAGCCGAGACAGTGGTTGAGCGCGGTCGGGCGGCTGTTCTGTTGCCTGTTGGAGTGTGGTCGCGTGATGGCTGCTCGACGGCTCCTTCGCTGCGATTCATTGTTTGCCTCTTGGTTTGTGTTGATTGCGATTGGTGGAACACAAAAAACTCGCCGGTCCTCGTTTTGAGAGCGTTACGGCGGACGCTTCGGGCAACGCGAAAGGAGTCCCTTTTTTTTCTCACTGCTGTCCAACCAGCTGACGGGCCGGAGCAGGAAAGGGAGGAAGAAAAGAAGGCACAAATTTCTGGCTTGGCTGGCCAAACCAGCGACTACCTCACGTCTGCCCGTGCTCGACACAGGGCCTCGTGCTTGCTCGTACCCAACGTGGGGATGCTGACCTGCACGCAATAGTTTTTGCATCTTCAAAACTAGAAAATTGCATTCGCTGCTCGTAAGAATAATAATTTAAAAAAAGCAAAAATATAAGCGCTCACCCCATCGCCGCGTGGTGCCGGCTGTGTAGGTTTAAAGACGGCGGTCCGACGGACGGTAGCCCTGAAATAAAAACGCGGCAGATATGGCGGTGACAGCAGCGGTGGCGTTGATATTTTCGTGTTATAATACTGCAAGGGTCGAAATGGGGAGGGGCGGAGGGGCTTCATGTCTTGCACGGCCGTAGTCGTATGACCATAGACCCTCGCGTGGGTGGGGGGGGGGGAGAAGCGGCCGCACTCAAAATTGATAATTTACAATGGCTGCTTCGAAAAACAGCCACGTAACCGTTGCTGCTACCCCCCCTGCCTCCCTCCTCAATCATCACATCCCTCCCTTTCTCCGCCTCCATCAATACAAAATAGTAGTACACAATATACAACAGCAACAACAGAAACAACAACAACAATAACAACAACAGCAACAGCAACACCACCACCACCACCACCACCAACACCACCAACATCAACAAGGAAGGCTAACTCACGTTCGAGGCGTTGGCGCCGGCGCCGCGCCCCTAGCTCTCGGGGTTTCCAACCCGCCGCCAGCCCGAGGGGTGCCATCTCTAGCGCCCCCTCTACCTCCACCCCCGCCTCCACCCCTACCCCCAGGGCGTTGAGCAGTCCTGGAAGGCCTTCTTTTTTCGACCGGGGCGAAACCGCCAAATCCGGGCTCGCATGGCGCGGGTTTTCCCTCTTGGCTGTCGTCGACGACGGCATAACTGGTTGGTTTGGTTTGATGGGTTCCATAAGGAGATGGAGGGGAGGGGGAGAGGGGAGGGGTTGCTTTTAATATGGTTTTTACATTTACATCAACCAAAAGGGAAATGAGTAAACATCGAAACAAGCAGGTTCGAGCTATATACTTGTACAGCAATATACTGGCGCGTACCTGGTGTATATGTGATACGGCCCCCCTATACCACTCCTGTTACGTTCGGCATTTCGGAAATTATTCGGAAATCTCCTTGGCCACAAACCACAAGCCCTCAAAAAGATGCGCCGTGCACCGCACGAAGATCCGCCGCACACAAATCTCCTCCGCACGAAAGTTATTCCGTATTATTTTTAACGATTAAATATTGACATTTACGTAGCATTGTTGGTGCGGCCTGTTCGGGCCCAGGTAAAGCGACAAAATTAATGAGAAGTACTGGTACGTATGATATATAACTATCATACGAAGTACTACTTTGCAGCAGTATTATCAACCCCCTGCGTAAAAAAAACCCGTCGTATACCAGGTACTCCTGGTATAGAATATATACGTACTACGTGCATATTGATAGTGGGAGATCGCAGCAGAACGAGGATTGAAATGGTGATGCTGTCCGCGCTGTGGTACATATACACCAGTGTTAATACTTCGGACAAATGCCCCATTATAATAACCTACCAGGTGGTATAATACATAGCCGGGGCTGAATCGTGAAGGGCGACGCTGCGATGCATGCATATCCGTCGCCGTCTTTTGGTGTCATCACTTGCAAGATTCGTCGCATGAAAATAATCCTCCGCAAAGACAAGCTGCGCGCCGCACGGAAGACAAACCGCCCTCTGATGAAAAGCGACCACAAACAAAAACAAAATTATAAAACAGTTTGGTGCTACTATCAATCGTCTACGAGCAAAAGCACGCGCCCAGCAGTATATATACAAGACAAAGAGACACCAAGAACCAACGGGACGGGAGGGTTGCTGTTTATGGGCGAATCGGCGAGGGAAGGAAACAAGCGAGAAATGGCGGACCGAGTGGCGCGATATGTGCCGGATTGACTGTCCTGGACTGTTTGTTTGTTTGTTTTGTTCTTTTCCCCCCTCCCCCCCACCGCCGCACCATTGCACCACCCCCTCGGGATGACGTGTCAATGTGTTGTCTCTGCGGTCTTGTTTGTGTGAGTGTTTGCTTGTACTTTTGACTTGTCTCTTTGTCTTTGTCTTCGTCTTTTTCCCTTCGTTGCTTTTGACCTTTTGCAGTTACACTGCTCGCAGGCCGGGGGTACATCAGTCACACGGGACCATAGTTCCCTTCCCCCGTATCATGTCTGCGTTTATAATCGGGGTGGAGGACTCGATTTGTTTGCCTGACCGGCGTGAACCCGGCACGGAACACCCCGGCATTATAGGGGCACCAAGATAGAATCAGGGGGCGTGTACCCCCGATTGGTGATGTTGACTTTTCCATTTTTATTTTTACCTTCACATAGCGTGTAGAGGGGAGCGGAGGGCTCCAGACTATCTGTTTTTGACTGGCTTTGATCGCTTTGCGGACCCTTCGGGTTCCACTTTTATTTCAGTATACCTTTTTTGGGTAAGTTAGCCTGTGACCACGGGAATCGACCGTGTCAAGTGTTGGATTAGTACGGACAGATGGAGGTACTGGATAGAGAGACCGGCACGGTTTTTAATGTGAAGACAACAACAACAATGTTCTTGCGGCGGCCGTGCCGTATACACGCCTCCTTTTGCATTGTAACCCGGGCACTATTTTCTATCGTCCCCCAACTACGCACTGGCCGCTGCTTTGCTGTACTCGACACGTTTTGCCTTCCAATTTGATCCTTCTGACGTCCTAACCGGGAGATAACTCATGCCCTGTACTGCAGTCATTCCGCGCACGGAGGAAAAGCTCGTACCGCCTCATCAGCTCTATTTTTTTTCTTCCACCGAGACGCTTTTTCTTTTTTTGTTTATAGCCTGTTTAGCAACCACGGGCTGTATTTCGGGGAAATTAGCTACAGCAGTATTGCCGGTCCCTCTATAGTGCCGCTATGTGCCAGCCAACAGTACCGGCACTATAGCGGCAACCGGCACTATTCCGCACACTGCCACACTGGTTAATCCCATCTGTGCCAAGCGATTTCACACGCACTATAGCGGGCAGCCGGCACTATATAGGGACCATGGCACTATAGAGGGGCCACTGGCTATATTTCAGGGAGGTTAACCAATGTGAGAGCAGCACCATCATCATCATCCTTTGTGCAGCCCGGGGCCCTCATTTTGTTTGTTTTCCCCATTTTGCGTGATGCACCAAAGGCAGAACTCCGAGGCCGCTTCTGGAACCACCCCCCACCTCCTCCCCTCCCCACACACGCAATGAATTTGACGCTGTCGCTCATAATGCAAGAAATCCCGCCTCACGAGCGGTTCTCAGCAGGATGCAGGTCACCCTTTATGCGACTCGCCAAACACCTCACGCTTCGCTTCGCGTTTGGTGCAAGCAAATGCCTGCCTGGTCGGTGAAAACCCGACGTGCTCCGTCCCGGACTTGTCGGGATGCGAGGGTCTATGTTCATTCGACTACGGCCATGCATAACATGCGGCTAATGAGTACACCCCCCTCCAAACCCACGGTTACTCTTGCAAAATATTAGAGAAAAAAGTAATCGACATATGCTTAAGAAATTATTAGTTGAGGCCAAGCTCAAGTTATTATTCTTACGTGAGGCAGGGTGAATGAATCCTACACTTATTTCAGTCTTAAGAGTCCTTTTAGTAGTGCACTGCTGTGCAGAAACTTCAATTTGACTCTAATTTCTAGTGTTTTATCCGCACAACGGGACTGCACTCCTGAACGGGTTTTAATCGACTGTTTTTCTTATATATGATGCGTTTGGTGCAAAACTTGAACCCAGATAATTTTTCGTGTGATGAATCCCAATTTATATACAGCAGTACATGACACCCAATAAGAAACAGGCTAACAAGAAAGCCAGGCTGACATATGTATAGAGGAAAACGATACATTGGAGAGTCGTTATCTTGAAAACAGTGCAGAAAGCACCCTCTCTCTCGAATAAGAAATCCAGCCTGGACCAGCTTTCCTGTTATTTAGTAGGTGTCCTGTACTGCCGTATCTGCTGCCGCGTAAATACCAGGTATGTATATGATAGGCAATCAGCTCCCTTGGCCCTTGGGTTCTCTACTCCACGGGTCTATCGATGAAACAAAACACGTTTAGCGACTAAAACACAAGGGCTCTTTACGCGACCCCTGGTTCGGGTTCAGGTGGTCTTCAAAATCTCACCGATCGTGTCGTGTCGTGTCGGGTCGGGTTGGGACCCCAACGCACAAAACTTGGAACTATAACCATACTTAGGTTTCTGTACAGACTCTGTGTCATGGTTTTTGTGACCACATAACTTGCATCTCTCAAGGACAAAGAGTCGGCACGGACACTGTTGGGTGTGCTGGATGTTGACGGGTAGAAAGAACGCTTAAATGTGCAGAACACAGCAGCAGTGCAGTACTCAAAAAGGGGTTAAATCAGCTCTCTACTGGAGCACGAGACACCAGACGAGGGGTTGATCACCACATAATATTCGAGAAACTGTAACCGTACCCCGAACCCCAAGCCAATCAGATCAGACCAAACCAACCATAGGCTCGCGTTGTTCCCTTTATCTCGTACATAGTGTACCTCAACCATAGCACCGAATAAGTGGCAGGCTCTATTACGGGGGAACACATACAGTAGTGGGGCCCATATAAGGCGACATGAAAAAGGCGACCACTCGGGATAAGGCGGCCAAAATCGGCTGGCACGGCTGTAGCTTTGAATACAACTGACTATACGAATAAGGCGACCACTCGAGATAAGGCGGTCGAAATGTCATGGCACGGGGTCGCCTTATATAGGTCCCACTACTGTGTAGTAATCAGGACCAAATGCTTAGTAGAATTACTTGAATATATATGTTTTTGTGTATGTCACGGGTTCTGGTTACTATATATACAGCCCCCCCGGTAACTGCACCAGACAGCGTAACATTTAGTAATGTGTCCTGCTGACATATTGTTAAGAGTTGTGTATACCGTGCGGAATACCTTCCAGAGACACTTAAAAAAAGGGGAGTGATACGATTGCTGCCGCAACAACAAAATCAGCCAACAAGCAGTAACATATGCTTCGTATACTCGTGAAACATCATTATTAAATTGCATTATACCTATGGTGGATGCGATATGACTGCAACTGATGCCACTACTATGTATGGTAGTACAAGTATCGTGTGAACAGACCCGAGGAAAGACGGAAGAACAGAGACACCCGTAGCTACTTTGTGAACCACACCGCCAGTGGCCGGTAATGACACTCTTCATATATCATGATTCCACCCTGGTATAAAACCGGTACCGGTATTTTTTTGGGAGTATTTTTAACTACATCAGTGGTGTACTCGTATCCGTTTTAAGACCAACCAGTTTAAGGCCATAGTAGAGAATAAGGCGAGGTAAATCGACTACGTCACGATAAATAAGTACTTGGAGTTAGTAATATTATCATGTTTTCAGCAGTAACAGATAAGACCATATTAGAGATAAGACCATTTTACAGATAAGACCATATTAGAGAGAAGACCATATTAGAGGGAAGACCATATTAGAGATAATACCACATTAGAGAGAAGATCATATTAGAGACAACACCATATTAGAGATAATACCATATTAGAGATAATACCATATTAGAGATAATACCATATTAGAGATAAGACCACATTTTCGGGCTTGTCGCGTGGTGGTCTTACAAGGGAGACACCACTACTAAACTGTTGTATTACCTAAGTAGCGGTGGCGGCAAGAAATGTTGGGGCAATTTGCTGAATTCTAAGCGGACATTTATTCACCAAAAACGACCAACCAAACGGTGGTCACCATGCTATCCATCAGGCTGATGGGGAAATAAAAGGTACTCCTGGACGTCTTGTGGCAATCGAAAAGTACCTTCTGTATTTATTTTCCCTCCCATTCATTATCTTCGCCCTTCCCTTCTCTCTCCTTCCTAGTCGTAACTCAGATCCGGGGTCACAAAGCAGGCGCTTCTCCTTCCTCCCCTTCGTAGTCGTAACTCAGACCCGGGCTCACAGCGTAGGCGCTTCTACCTCCTCCCCACTACGGTCCGTGCCTCAATGTTTTTATCGCGAGAAGACTTCATTCAGCCCTTTCTTTCCCTCGTCAACTCGCATCGAATGAATTGTATATCCGATCAGACCGGTACGTAAGCTTCGCAAGAGAGGTATAGAACAGACGCAGCAGCAGCAGCAGCAGCAGCAGCAGCAGCGGCGGCAGCGGCACAGCAGCAGCAATCCTTCTGATCCACAACGCCCCAAGTTGTGGGTGCGGAGGATCCGATGATTTGGTGAACATTTTTTCCAACCTGCAGTACAGGCCTACGGACTATGCCGACATTAAGAAACAACTGCTGGCATCGCCCACATCACCGACAGCATAGGTACAGGCAAGTATCTGAAAAACATGACTGATCAACTATCAAAGTAGCAGTGTTGGCAAGATACCTGATACCTGATACCAAATTGTTGTAAAATATTATGTCGAACTTGGTATATATATATAAAAACTGAAGTTGACGGACGAAGTTACGAACCAACATACCCCGGAATTTTCCGCTTTCCGCTTCCCGCGGTTGACAATCGCTTCTGAGTTTTGACGTGTTTAACAAAGGTTGAATGCAGCCACTTTTTAATGTTTTCTTTATGCAGCAGCCCCATACAGCAGAATTAAGCAGGAATTCCGAAATCCTAAGTCAGCTAAAGTCGAACCGTATGGCACACGTAGAGCAGCGAGCGGTCGTAGCCGCAGAGTCGCAGCAGCCAGAAACAGAAGCAGCAGCAGCAGCGCCAGGCAGTAGATGTTGGATACCTCAACAAGAATACCAGAACACAACATTTCGGACCCGGGACGTAAAAATTGAGAGACTTGATATCTGTTTGAGATCTGATATTTGAAGATTCACAGATGTAAGGCCACGCGTTATGGAAAAACGGATCTTGATACTGTATTGCCCAGATCTTCCCTTTTCTACGTACTGTACCTAATTTCATGCTTACGTACGTCATTGCCATTTTTCTCGGAGATTACTCAAAACCGACGTTCTCTCGAAAGGAATCGTTCGAGTTCCATTCCAGGGGTTTCCAGCCCACCTGCCCACATTAGGCCATTTATTATGCAGTCGTTTGGAAGGATCGAAAAAGGATATTTCCAATCGAGCCTTTCGACGGGGTTTATCTGGGACCCTCCTTATCGTCAATGGGATCGAGTTCGGGGTTTTGTGCCTTTTCTCGGGGCGTTTGGTGTGAGGGGTATAGGGGAGGCGAAAGCCAGTCGGAAACTACAGCAGTACTTCACATCTTGCTCGTGGGATCTAGAGCCGAGCAAGAAAATCGTTTTGGCACAAGCTGTTCTCTTCCACTTATTATCTGGATTCGAACGCAAACAGAAAAATTCCATCTTCCTCTTGACAAACTAAAGCTTTCCAGTTTTAACTGCATGTCTATACGTAGACAGTTTTTGACAAATAGCATACTTCATAAAGCCACCGACAGGCCCTTCACGACCAGAGACTCAAGCTTTCCAGTTTTAAATGCCCATCTTCAACTTTTAAGCAACACAATAGTTTTTGACAAAAAAAAGGACACCATATGTCAGAAAACCACCTACTGGCCCTTTACACCATAGTTACGACGAAAACGGCGTATGCCTCCAGCTGCGAGGGGAGCCCTCGTGCGAGTCATCGTCGAGGTCGCGGCGCTGGACCCCCATCGAGAGTTACCATAGCGAGCGCAGCTGTTAGCAGAATGGAAAAATGTCATCGGATGCGTACACTATACGATAGGGGTATACCGTTTTTTGGCAAAAAAAAGGAGACTACGCGTACCGGGATTTGGGACCCCGAGATCACGACAACACGACGATAACTTTGGTGGCGTCAACCGTCTGCAAGGGGCGCGAGCGCCCAAAAGTACTGTAAAAATCACGTTGCGCCTGTGCCGTGCGGCTCCTTCCATTGTAACTCGGGAGGCCAACTCGTATCGGCCCCCAATCACGCGATGACCGTCGCTGCAATCGCCATTTCTGAAGTTCCCAAGAGGGTGTTAACCCCTTAAGAACTGGCCCCGCGTATTTGGGGACAAACTACTAAGAATTAGTGTGGGTTTTGTTTTCAGTTCTGAATGGGTTAAGAACCGGTCTCCCGTTTTTTGGGGACAAACTACTTGGAATTGTCAGAGATCAGGCGCCTGCTGCACGTATTTATTGCTGGATTGCGTTGACTGACTGATCAAACAACAGCCCCGACCCTTCCACCAACAAGAAAAACACACGCGGGCCACACGATTGAAAAAGAAAACATTTGGTGTTTTCTGCTGGTAGGACAGTATACTACAGGAGGCACCTGACAAGAAAACGAGCAATAAGAAAAAGGCAGGCTGAGGTTTGAAGGACACTGCCTGGTAAGAAATCCGGGAGTCGTTATAATGAAGCTATTACGGGGGACCATAGTAAATAGGACCAAATATTGTTAGCAAAAATAGGTAAATGTATAGGTTTTTGTGTATACCGCAGGTCCTATTTACTATGGTCCCCCGTTATAGTGTAGAACGCACCCATTCTCCAATAAGAAATGCAGCCTGGATCAGATCTCCTGTTTCTTAATATAACATAGTAGTTGTCTTGCACTGCATACTATTCTTCTACTTGGTATATATGCTATTCATAGTTTAGAAGTATTATCGGTAGATGGCGTTTCCGTCAACGCGCCCGTCTCAGCCCCCCCCCCTCTTGGGATTTAAAAAATTAAAAAAAAAAAAACAGCTGTGACCTCGAGGATTTCGTCGAAGCTCATCTTTGCTAGCTGAGTGTGGATTTCAGAGGGAAAAAAATGACGATGATAAGTGACCCTTTCAGCAACGGCCACTGCTTGTATACACAATTTGACGAAAGTCGACGAGGGAAGAAAGTGCTGAAATCTCGTCGCAATACAAAGGCAGGGCACGTACTGTAGTGGGGAGGAAGGAGAAGAGCGTACATGGTGACCCCGTATTTGAGTTACGACTAAAGAGGGAGGAGAGAGAAAAGAAGAGCGAAGATAATAAATGGGATGGAAACAAAAGAAGAAAAAAAAAACATACATGATTGGGGGATAATGGGATAATACTATTATATTAATGTTAATAGTATAGTATTAACACGGAGATTGGCGTTGTTCGATGTTCGAGACACAAATCGATGCAAGTATATATTATTAGTCGTACGCACGATACGTACGGTATGGGCGCAACACGTTCCTACCCATACTGCAAATAGGCGCTCACTCTGCTCGTACGTGCGTATGTCGACGGTAAAAAGTGTCAGTTACAGCAACGGACAGTCACTGCGAGGTTGGAGGATGACAGACATTGGTGTCCAAGTTACAATGCAAGGAGTCGTAGGGCACGGCCACAAGATGATGTACCTGCACTGCTGGACATGTATATGCTGCTCGTAGACGATTTATAGAACCAAACGTTATCGTTATGTGGGTCCCTATCTCGTGGCCTCGAAGGGGTTAATGGTGTGGTCCATACCTCGGCCCCCCAAAGCCCCAAACGGGTGGTATTAAATATTTGGCCTTTAGTCTTACGGTTGCCTTGTTCTATTAATGATAGCGCGCGGAATAATTTCACGTGCGTACCGTACGTACGCGTAAAAATTGTGATCAAGCGCGGTCGCGCGGGTGGTGCTGGGCTTGAAGCGTGCGTGTGTCTTCTTTCTGCGTTTTGTTTGCTTGTTATGCTTTTGTCATTGCACCATCAACTTTCCGTTCGGCTCACAGACTCACAGGTGGATGGGACCCCGCCCCCGCCCCCTCGCGCGCGATGTGGGGGTACATACGTAAAAAGCGTTCTTATGGAGACGTTGGACAACGTATATGTAGCAAACCTCCACCACAAGGCATCCACAACCTCTCAAGTCCGTACGCCTAAGGGTGTTCTAAACTGCTTGTTCACCGTCTCCAGAAGGATGTCAATTCCGTACGCCTAAGGGTTGTGCTGCATTGTTAAATATCTCCACAAGAACATTTTTACGTATTTACCCCTACATCGTGCAAGGGGGTCCCGGGCACCTGTGTGGTTGGGATTTCGTTTCATGCTGTAGCACGTATCATATGCACGTACTCAGGGTATACGGGTGGTGGTGGTTGTACTTGAAGCGTATCATGCTCGTATGTGCACGTCTGATTGTGTGCCGTGTGTTGTGCTTTTTCTTTTTCCTTTTTATCCTCCGGAGGATGGGTAAAACTAAAGTGTTTTGCTTGTTTCTTGCGCATGAAGCACCCCGGCTTCTGGCCAGGGTCCATTTGCCATCGAAAGCGCGCTTCATGTCTCACACCAGGTATCATACGAGTAATGGCTTTCAATTCCAAACACAATACCTCCAAAACCGAAACGAAGCAACGCCTCAGTACTCGTTTACAGCACAGACGAGACCAGGAGAAATGCATCTTTCTAAGCTAATCCTAACCCATATCCAATATAACCGTGTGGTGAATGATAAGATAACCACAATCTGTGTTGATGCCTGGAAAACACGGAGGAGGGAAAATACACTGATTGCTGTTGCGAGGAAACGTGTTGGGCTCCGACCGGAGATGAGAATACCACCACCGCCGCGAACCGAAAATAGCAGCAGCAGCAGCAGTTGTTATATTTTTCTATTAATACTTTTTTATCATCCCCTTTTGCTAAATCTCCAGATCAGCTCGCACGTAGGATACACTCCTCGTACACACATCATACGATATGATGTGTATGCACATGCATATACATGTATGTACAGCAATGCAGTACAGGACACCCAATAAGAAACAGGAAATCTGGTTCCGGCTGGATTTCTTATTTGAGGGAGAGGGTGCTTTCTAAATTAATTTCAAGATAACGACTCCCGAATTTCTTATTTTCCTCTAAATCTCAGCCTGGCTTTCATATTAGCATGTACCCGGTATCGATTTTTAGGTCCCTATCTCGTGGCCTCAAAGGGGTTAATAATGGTGTGGTCCATACCTCGGGGCCCCAAAGCCCCGAAGGGGTGGTGATATGTATTTGGTCTTACAAGTCTCGCGGTTGCCTTGTTCGAGCATAATACTTCCACATACATACCGAGTACATACGCATAAAAAAAATCGCGCGGGTGGTGCTGGGCTTGAAGCGCGTGTGTGTCTTCTTTCTGCGTTTTGTTTGCTTGTTATTTAATAACTGCTTTCGTCCGCGCACCATCAACTTTCCGTTCGGCTCACAGACTCACAGGTGGATGGGACCCCGCCCCCCCCCGCGCACGATGTGGGGGTACATATTATACGTAAAAAACGTTCTTATGGAGACGTTGGACAACGTATATGTAGCAAACCTCCACCACAAGGCATCCACAACCTCTCAAGTCCGTACGCCTAAGGGTGTTCTAAACTGCTTGTTCACCGTCTCCAGAAGGATGTCAATTCCGTACGCCTAAGGGTTGTGCTGCATTGTTAAATATCTCCACAAGAACATTTTTACGTATTTACCCCTACATCGTGCAAGGGGGTCCCGGGCACCTGTGTGGTTGGGATTTCGTTTCATGCGTAGCACGTATCATATGCATGCACTCAGGGTATACGGGTGGTGGTGGTGAACTTGAAGCGTATCATGCTCGTATGTGCACGTCTGATTGTGTGCCGTGTGTTGTGCTTTTCCTTTTTCCTTTTTATCCTCCGGAGGATGGGTAAAACTAAAGTGTTTTGCTTGTTTCTTGCGCATGAAGCACCCCGGCTTCTGGCCAGGGTCCATTTGCCATCGAAAGCGCGCCTCATGTCTCACACCAGGTATCATACGAGTAATGGCTTTCAATTCCAAACGCAACACCTCCAAAACCGAAACGAAGCAACGCCTCAGTACTCGTTTACAGCACAGACGAGACCAGGAGAAATGCATCTTTCTAAGCTAATCCTAACCCATATCCAATATAACCGTGTGGTGAATGATAAGATAACCACAATCTGTGTTGATGCCTGGAAAACACGGAGGAGGGAAAATACACTGATTGCTGTTGCGAGGAAACGTGTTGGGCTCCGACCGGAGATGAGAATACCACCACCGCCGCGAACCGAAAATAGCAGCAGCAGCAGCAGTTGTTATATTTTTCTATTAATACTTTTTTATCATCCCCTTTTGCTAAATCTCCAGATCAGCTCGCACGTAGGATACACTCCTCGTACACACATCGTACGATATGATGTGTATGCACATGCATATACATGTATGTACAGCAATGCAGTACAGGACACCCAATAAGAAACAGGAAATCTGGTTCCGGCTGGATTTCTTATTTGAGGGAGAGGGTGCTTTCTAAATTAATTTCAAGATAACGACTCCCGAATTTCTTATTTTCCTCTAAATCTCAGCCTGGCTTTCATATTAGCATGTACCCGGTATCGATTTTTAGGTCCCTATCTCGTGGCCTCAAAGGGGTTAATAATGGTGTGGTCCATACCTCGGGGCCCCAAAGCCCCGAAGGGGTGGTGATATGTATTTGGTCTTACAAGTCTCGCGGTTGCCTTGTTCGAGCAAAATACTTCCACATACATACCGAGTACATACGCATAAAAAAAATCGCGCGGGTGGTGCTGGGCTTGAAGCGCGTGTGTGTCTTCTTTCTGCGTTTTGTTTGCTTGTTATTTAATAACTGCTTTCGTCCGCGCACCATCAACTTTCCGTTCGGCTCACAGACTCACAGGTGGATGGGACCCCGCCCCCCCCCGCGCACGATGTGGGGGTACATATTATACGTAAAAAACGTTCTTATGGAGACGTTGGACAACGTATATGTAGCAAAAACCTCCACCACAAGGCATCCACAACCTCTCAAGTCCGTACGCCTAAGGGTGTTCTAAACTGCTTGTTCACCATCTCCACAAGGACGTCAATTCCGTACGCCTAAGGGTGTGTGCTGCACTTGATAAATATCTCCACACGGATGTTCTTTACGTATTTACCCCCACATCGTGCAAGGGGAGGGGGGGGGGTGGGGGGGGTCCCCGGTCCCTGTGTGGTGGATTTCGTTTCATGTGCGTGGTAGCATCGATCATATTGCATGCACTCAGGGTTATACAGGTGGTGGTGGTGAACTTGAAGCGTATCATGTTCATACATATGTGTACGTCTGATTGTGTGCCGTGCCGGAAAAATTGCGCCAATGGTGGCAGCTTTAACTATATGCGCCACTATCATTGTTATACATACTACTATTAATATGACTACAAGGGTATACGTGGCCGAATCAACCTAATAATAGAGTTTTTCCAAGCACAGCATCAATATCGGCCAAGTCAACCTAGAGTCTTACCAAGCAAGAACAGTATCCAAGCACTGATCACTGGTGGTATGGTAAGGTTAGGGTTCGTGTTAGGGTCGGTGGTTTAGCTCTAGGCGACAAGCATATAGTAGTGGCAGTAGTACAGTATTAGTGGCATAAAAAACTGTAGATCCCATCATCAGTGGTGCATATAGTGAAAGCTCCCACCAGTCGCGATTATAATAACTGTGTGTGTATTTATACGTCTGAGTGTTGTGTGCCGTGTGTTGTGCTCGTTTCTTGCGCTTGAGAGTGCCGGCATCTGGTCAGGGCCCATTTGCCATCGAAAGCGCGCCTGATAATGGCTTCCAGTTCCAAACACAATGCCTCCAAAATCGAAACGAAGCAACGCCTCAGTACTCGTTTACAGCACAGACGAGACCAGGAGAAATGTCTCTTTCTAAACTAATCCTGACCCAAATCCAATAACCGTGTGTGTGGTGAATGATACGATAACCACAATCTGTTTTGATGTCTCAAGAACACGGAGGAGGAAAAAGACACTACTGATTGCTGCTGCGAGGAGGCGCGTTGATCTTCGACCGGAGATGAGAATACCACCGCCGCAAGCCGAAAATCGCAGCAGCAACAACAGCAATTGTTATATTTTGTTGCTTTTTTTTAGCATCCCCTTTCGCTAATCTCCAGCTCAGCTCGCATAGGATACACTCACTCCTCGTACACACATCGACGATATGATGAGTATGCACATGCATATTATATTCACATATGTACAGCAGTACAGGATAAGACACAGGAAATCTGGTTCAGGCTGGATTTCTTATTTGAGGGAGAGGGTGCTTTCTACACTAATTTCAATATAACGACGCCCGAATTTCTTATTTTGCTCCAAATCTCAGCCTGTTTGGCTTTCTTATCAGCTTGTTTCTCAATAGGTGTCCTGTACTGCTGTACGTAAGTACAAAATGATGGATAGCAGATTTCCCCATCACCCGCCTTGTGGGCAAAAGCCATGGTCACGTGGTCACCACGTGGTCACGCGGTCACAGGTGATAACAGGTTGTCTTTCTCCCCTCCCCCCAGGTTAACTTGGCTTCATTTTTACCATGTACGTACGTACGTAGGCAAGGTTCCCACTTCCTCGGCCATTTGCATCAAATCAATATTATAACGCACTGACTTATGCATACGCACCGCTAACATTAATTCGAAATAAACAAATAAACGACGAGGAAGGTGAACGGTTTAGGCTACGTACGTATTGCACGTGTAGGCAAAAAAAAATGCTTCGCTGATGTCTGTACGTACGTATTATATGTATCTCTTGAATAAACGTATTGACTACTTGCATGTATTGACAGATTGACAGCTGTATGTCAATGCCAATGCCCATGAAGACAAACACAAGACACGTTTGGCGTTCACTTGAAGCGATGCAGAGGCACGTACGTATGTATGTACATATTGCTGTACGGCCAGCGATAAATACGAGGTACGATACGTAGAGACTCCAAGAATATATGTCTGGTATTGATGTTACACGTATGATACATACGGCAGTGCATACAGTAGTAACGAAGTGACCAGAAAAAGTCGTGAACCATTCGACCTCCGGTTGTGAACGTCTTTGCAAAATAAAACGAAATCAACGGCTGAGAGCCGAGAGCGCCAACACAGCGTGAGTAGGTCCGAATCCACGCGGGCCGAAAAGGGAAGAACGGAGGCTTAACCCACTCAGAACTGAAAAAAGCATCCCGCACCAAATGCGTGGGACCAGTTCTTAAGGGGTTAAATCTTCTCGCGATGAAAAAATGCAAGGCACGAAGGAGGGGGGAGGAGAGCTTGCTATGTGGCCCCGGATCTGAGTACGACAATTAATAGGATGAAGCGAGAAAGGAAGGACGAAGATAATAAAGGGGATGGCAAACAAAAAAACAAAACGAAAAAAAAAATGACCACGAACACCCCATCGATCCACTCCTGTAAAAGGTTTTTGCGCTGACGCGCATCGCTTCACGATAAATGTTGGTGGGTGGTGTTGGGACAACCGTCCCAGGGATCAACCGACCCATCCAGTTACTCTCTCACCTATCATACAACCCACAACGCACACCCACCAACCTATATTCTTGCCCATGAGCCAAAAAAGGTTTCTGTGCTGACACAAATCGCTTAAAATACAAATCGATCCAATCGATGACGATTGCACGAACACAGCAAAAAGAGAAGAACCGCCAACGCAGTAGCTTAATGCAGTTAGGAGTTTGACCACTTGAAGGCGTCTGTCACGCTCCTCATTCCCACCGTTCTTGTACATACTACTATTAATATGACTACAAGGGTATACGTGGCCGAATCAACCTAATAATAGAGTTTTTCCAAGCACAGCATCAATATCGGCCAAGTCAACCTAGAGTCTTACCAAGCAAGAACAGTATCCAAGCACTGATCACTGGTGGTATGGTAAGGTTAGGGTTCGTGTTAGGGTCGGTGGTTTAGCTCTAGGCGACAAGCATATAGTAGTGGCAGTAGTACAGTATTAGTGGCATAAAAAACTGTAGGTGCATACGAGTATAGTTAAAGCTCCCATCATCAGTGGTGCATATAGTGAAAGCTCCCACCAGTCGCGATTATAATAACTGTGTGTGTATTTATACGTCTGAGTGTTGTGTGCCGTGTGTTGTGCTCGTTTCTTGCGCTTGAGAGTGCCGGCATCTGGTCAGGGCCCATTTGCCATCGAAAGCGCGCCTGATAATGGCTTCCAGTTCCAAACACAATGCCTCCAAAATCGAAACGAAGCAACGCCTCAGTACTCGTTTACAGCACAGACGAGACCAGGAGAAATGTCTCTTTCTAAACTAATCCTGACCCAAATCCAATAACCGTGTGTGTGGTGAATGATACGATAACCACAATCTGTTTTGATGTCTCAAGAACACGGAGGAGGAAAAAGACACTACTGATTGCTGCTGCGAGGAGGCGCGTTGATCTTCGACCGGAGATGAGAATACCACCGCCGCAAGCCGAAAATCGCAGCAGCAACAACAGCAATTGTTATATTTTGTTGCTTTTTTTTAGCATCCCCTTTCGCTAATCTCCAGCTCAGCTCGCATAGGATACACTCACTCCTCGTACACACATCGTACGATATGATGAGTATGCACATGCATATTATATTCACAATATGTACAGCAGTACAGGATAAGACACAGGAAATCTGGTTCAGGCTGGATTTCTTATTTGAGGGAGAGGGTGCTTTCTACACTAATTTCAATATAACGACGCCCGAATTTCTTATTTTGCTCCAAATCTCAGCCTGTTTGGCTTTCTTATCAGCTTGTTTCTCAATAGGTGTCATGTACTGCTGTACGTAAGTACAAAATGATGGATAGCAGATTTCCCCATCACCCGCCTTGTGGGCAAAAGCCATGGTCACGTGGTCACCCCGTGGTCACGCGGTCACAGGTGATAACAGGTTGTCTTTCTCCCCTCCCCCCAGGTTAACTTGGCTTCATTTTTACCATGTACGTACGTACGTAGGCAAGGTTCCCACTTCCTCGGCCATTTGCATCAAATCAATATTATATACGCACTGACTTAGGCATACGCACCGCTAACATTAATTCGAAATAAACGACGAGGAAGGTGAACGGTTTAGGCTACGTACGTATTGCACGTGTAGGCAAAAAAAAATGCTTCGCTGATGTCTGTACGTACGTATTATATGTATCTCTTGAATAAACGTATTGACTACTTGCATGTATTGACAGATTGACAGCTGTATGTCAATGCCAATGCCCATGAAGACAAACACAAGACACGTTTGGCGTTCACTTGAAGCGATGCAGAGGCACGTACGTATGTATGTACATATTGCTGTACGGCCAGCGATAAATACGAGGTACGATACGTAGAGACTCCAAGAATATATGTCTGGTATTGATGTTACACGTATGATACATACGGCAGTGCATACAGTAGTAACGAAGTGACCAGAAAAAGTCGTGAACCATTCGACCTCCGGTTGTGAACGTCTTTGCAAAATAAAACGAAATCAACGGCTGAGAGCCGAGAGCGCCAACACAGCGTGAGTAGGTCCGAATCCACGCGGGCCGAAAAGGGAAGAACGGAGGCTTAACCCACTCAGAACTGAAAAAAGCATCCCGCACCAAATGCGTGGGACCAGTTCTTAAGGGGTTAAATCTTCTCGCGATGAAAAAATGCAAGGCACGAAGGAGGGGGGAGGAGAGCTTGCTATGTGGCCCCGGATCTGAGTTACGGCTATTAACGGGAGGCAGAGAGAAAATAAGAGCGAAGACAAGCAATGAATGGGACGTTACAAGTGTAGAATTTGTTTTTTTCAAATAACAGAAACTTGAAGCCAGAAACTGAACTACTCTGCGGTGATCCGATTTCCCCCATTACAGCAAAAGCCCGACAGCAGCAGCGTCGTGAGCGAAAGCTACGAAAAACGCGTTGGGAACACAGCAAGCAGAGCACCAAGCGGTGCTCCAGCAGCACTACCTGTCATTATGGTAATACGTTTATTCGACACAGGAGCAATCAATCGTACAGGCCGCCTCCTATGGATCGTATGGCATACATAAATATTGTAGCGAAAAAACGGGCACTGGAAGCTATCGACAGGGAAATGTATGTCCAAGATAGTGCGAGCAGCAAATTCCTTCTTCTTTTTTGCCCGTTTGCATGCGGGTTACAAATATAACCTTTTGTAAACCCTACGTAGCTGAAAAGGCCGAGAGGCACCCCCTCAACCCCAACCCTATACATCACCCCTACACCCTATCATACCCCTGCCCCGAACCCCGAATCACACCCCCTATCATACGCCTGCCCCGAAGCCCGAATAATGCCCTCGGATAGCTGCAGATTCCAACTTGAAGACCAACCACTCAACCGGTCACACTCACAGCTGACGTGTTGCATTCAATCTAAGGGTTACTATTCCCTACGCAGCTATCCGAGGGCATGATTCGGGGTTATAGGGACAGGGCTATAGGCGGTAGAGGTGGTGTATAGGGCCAGGGTCAGGGTTGGGATTAGGGGGTGCTGTTGCGGTGGGATACCAAGGATCCGAAGGGTTTCCAGTAGAGATCATGGCGTGGGGCCAAACGGGAATAATGTGAATTATTCCCCCGACCCCGAAGGCGTATGCCTTCCTATAGGTAGACGGAGAGGTCAGGTGCGCTTGCGCACAACTCCTCCTCCTCCTCTAGTTCCGCCTAGATTATTCGTTATCCACGGTGTTCCCCTGCGACGGATTTTTCAGTTACTGTAGGGGTTACAAAACGTCCTTTTTGTAACCCGCGGGTTACAAATGAAAAGGCGCTCCCTTTGCATACCTTCCTCCGCCAGCCGCGGGTCTTTTCTCGCGCCCCCTGCTGTGGGGCACGCAGAACCCCCGCCCATGCACTGCGGCGCACGCGCACGTTTTGGCCCCGGCCGGGCTCAGTGACGCGTGCTCTGGGCGTCCGAAGACGCGCCCACTCTGGCTCTTTTTCGAGGATTTTGTTCCCGCCTCAACACGCCTAGCGGGACCATGGAAACCCTACATTTTCAGCGTTTCGAGCTGCTGCCGCATCCTGTCCGTTATTATTCTGTTCCTCAAGTTCTTAAACCCTCTGCTTTGTGGCAGCCACGGGACACCAGCAGTCGCACATCGAGTTCTTCTCGTTGTGACGGCCACGGGCGGTGCTTTTGTGTGTGTTGAGTGTGTTGTCATGTTTCTTGTTGTCCTCGGAAATAGTAACGAATACAACATCTATACCCTCAATGAGACGCATGCTACGGCGGTAAAGGTGTATACACCATGTTTTTGCCTTCTGAGGGTGGTCACTTATCACTTGAGGAGCTCTATACTTCACCCAAAGAACTGATTTCGGAGGGGAATGAAATGCTATATACCCGATGAACAATTCCCATGGCCTAAGCATAAAATGAAAAATACTGCGACACAAGATTGAATGAAGTTCAGCTGATTTTGGGTTAACCCCATAAGAACTGGTCCCCCGTTTTTGGGGACAAACTACTTGGAATTAGTGTGGGATACATTTTTTCAGTTCTGAATGGGTTAAGGAGCCCCCCCCCGTCATTCAGAAAACGTTTCAGCCAAAAAGAGGTATACCTTGGTATACCTCTATCGTAGTACGCGTCATATATAATTGGATGCTTGCCCAGGGGTGTAATCAAATGGATGCTTGCGCAGGGGACAGGGCGATATAAACCCACACTTCCTCGGGTTTTTAAAAGCAACTGCGCAGCCAGGGCACACGCCACAACAGCAGTAGCGGTACAACATCAGTGCAATGTTACACTTCGAAGTATACAGCAGTCAGTGCAGTACAACAACGGCAGCAGTACAACATCAACCGCGCTGCAAACTCTGGCCTTAGTGACAGCCATAGTAGTTGTTGTGTTTGTGTGTGCAGGAATATATGTATGTACTGCTGTAAATGCAATCACGATGAAAGCACATTTCCCACGTACAAACACACATCGTCGAACCTCATCCTGTCATACACTCAGGAGCAACTACAGCAGTATTACAGGGGACTCATTTTTTTTTGTTTTTCTTTAGTAAATAGCACCTACGGTAAAGACAAAAACCGATATATTTCCCCATTTTCACGAACAAAATGTGGTCCTATTTACTATTCGGCCCCCCGTGATACATATTACGGAGGACCATAGTAAAGAGGACCAAACATTGTTACTAAAAATAGCGAAATATATAGGTTTTTGTGTGGACCGTAGGTCCTCTTTACTATGCCTCCCCGTGGTAGTAAAAATGTACACCTGGTGACGGTGTTTCCCCTTTTTCCCGTTTAAATTTGCGACATTCCCGGGATTTCAAGTCACCCACATCCCGAAGGAAAACCGTGCAAACGCCGGACAGATCCCAATCTACGTAATCTACATGAAAACCTGCCGTTTCGAGTTTTGAGATGTTGTGCAGGATCTGTGTAGTACAGATCCAATGCAAGAGTCATGGAGAGTCCACGGCTCCCACCCGGCAACATGAGCTGTAGTTCCTACAGATCTATTTACTATGGTCCCCCGTATAAGGTGGTCTAGTGGTTAACCCCCAATACTTGGCGTACGGGGGGCAGGGGTTAAAATCCCGGTGGTTTCGCAGAAACGCAAAAAAAATACATTTATTTGTGTGCCCTTTCCTCGTCGTGCAAAGCGTGAGAGCGTGAGCTAAGCAAAATTCGAAATTCGATGAAAATCGGCCAACAGTGGGCCTGCTGAACCTATATACCCTCTGCGCAAAACAAAAAAAAATGAAGGCGAAGCGCCGGTGCGCGATAAAAATGAAGGCCAAGTGCCGGTTCGGAAGTGCAGGTTCGGAGAAAGGGTACGGTAGACACCGGTGGCCACGGTTTGTCAAGAAGGCTGGAAAGCTGGAAAGTAAAAATGAAAAAATAAAAATACCAGGTGCGATCACGTTGCGAGAAAATGCGAAAATGCAAACATGAAAATATAGCCAGTAGTAATGGTAGTGGTCCCTCTTTAGTGCGGGTATGCCCCCCCGGCCAACGATACCGGCACTGTATGATAGCCACAACCGGCACTACTCCGCACACTGCCACATCTGTGCCAAGCGATTCCACAGGCACTATAACGGACAGCCGGCACTGATGTCGACGGGTAGAAATAACGGGTTCATATGAAGAATACGCACAGCATAGGGCACTATAGCTGGCAGCCAGCACTGCTCAACCGGCGCTATACAGCACCGAGCCACTATATCCGAATGGCTGTATATAGTGCTCACCTCTCGAGCTCGCAGTAGGGGCACACCCTCGTCGTCGTAATGAAGAACACTCTCTTCTCGATCCAAGACCTTGGATGCCGCGGGCAAGCAACCTGTTCGTTTAATAGCAACGACAGCAAGTTGCAACGGCGACGGCGAGGCACGGTAGCAACAACAACGTCAATTGAGCATTTTAGTTGGGTTTGGGGGGGTGTTTGTTCTTTAACAGCAGTATTTACAGAGCCTCTGGAGGGGCATAGTCAATATAGGTTGTTAAGAATCTGATAATTAAGAATTTGAGGCTGATATTTTGGGGGGGGAATAGGAATGCGACCTCTTTGTACTGAAAATAGTGTTGAACACACCCAGTCTGTTACATGAGAAGTCCAGTCTGGTCAAACATAAGAGATTCTCAACATCTGTCGCGTACTGACTGTTTTGCAGGTAGGTTGTTGTAGCAGTGTTAATAGTACATGATTTCAAGTGCGTACACAGCAGATGATGTTGCTGCTGTAGAGTATTATTGTACATAGTTGTCGTCGTCGTCGTTAGTGTTATCATTGTTCTAGTCGGTGTTGCACAGATAGAGTAGTAATAGTTGCGGCCGTGGTTTGTAGTTGCACTCCTCCTGTAGTTGCTGTTTTGTTGTTGTTTGATCGTTGACGGTTTTGTTCCACCCCGCGCTTCCCAACCCCCCGCACCCCCACACCCAACGAAATAACACAAGCAAAACAATAACACAGAACAACGAACATTTGTACACAACGAAACGAACGAATGTGCATAGCAGCGCGGTCACGAGGATAACGCCAGTACGCACGCACGCGGGGGGGGGGGGGCACGGAGCGGATGGAGCTGAATATAGGTCATCCCCCATAATAGGAGCAGACATCGACAGCTCGATGAGGATATTGACGAGGAGGAGGAGGAGGAGGAGGCTTTAAAAAAAATTTACGAAAATGAATTACTCCACCGGGATCCAAACATCGCTGTATAGCAGTAGCAGCAGTAGCAATAGGAGCAAGTGCGTGCAATATACGTGTGTTCTCTTTCGTGCGTTGTACCCAATGAGGTTAAACGAGACCCAACACACCCAACGGGATCCGGCTGAGTCTTCTTCTTGCTCGCATCGTATGTACGGCACGTATGTAGGGTGTTGCCTGCCGTCGTGCTGTACCAGCATGCCAGGGAGAAGAGTTTGCAACATTTTGCAACATGCATGAATGAAACATGCGTTGAAAAAGGAGATGGCGGATGAGCAAATAATTTGAAACCCAAATAAATGTATGGCTACGTACGTACGTATCATACGATTCGTACCGTATGATGCATACAACTTCTGTCTGCTGCTGCTGCTGTTGCGGCTGCTGCTGCTGCTGCTGCTGTCAACTGCTGCTGCTGCTGGCTTTCGAACGAATCAACAACCAACCATCGACGAGCCTATTATTACACAGGACCACACCAGATGCATCTATCATCTGGCGGATTCTTATACCGGTGTCTCTACTTACTATCAAATGTATGGCAGCTCAGGCCAGGTGCATATTCATACCAATCAGAGTATCAGGTCACACAGGTATACGATACCCCGCGCTTCTCATGGAGGAAGAACCGGTCATCATCACGAAAGAAAAACTCAAAGGTACAACCACATCAAACAGCCACTACAGCAAAAAACGCAAACATGCATAGACCCGCCGGAGAAGCAACGATCAAGCGACGGAGAACAGGACAAGGCTGCGTCCGCAACAGGGGGCTGCGCCCGCACAGGCTAGCAACCTCGCGAAGAGAAGCGCAAGCAACGGCTGCACGGAACAGCGCTGAGGATTGCCGAGAGCATGTGCTTCGCTGCTCGCTTGGTTGCTCTTGCTGAAGGCATGATCGCGATATATAGGAGCTCTTTGGATAACATATTACGGCAGATTTGAGATTTTATCACGTGGCAAAACAGAAGAACACTGGATTGTAGTATCAAGCACGATATTTTTACTCGATATGATTTGTTTTTCCGTGAAATCTGGCAGCCAAAATTATAGCCCGCCTGCCCCTGGATCGATGGGATCCACGACCCAGACCACCATGATGCTGCTGTGCCTGCCCCCCCCTGCCCCCCCTGTGAGACGGTCAAGTCCAGGGAGCAACAGTAGATGCAAAGGGACACGCGGCACTCACCACTTGATTCCCGCTGCCCTTCGAGCCGTGGCTGGAGCGCAAAGATAGCGCTCGGAACGGGGACATCATGGTTCGCTCGCTTGCTGTTTGACTCTCAAAATCTCGAAAAATGGCTCTCGGGACCCAACGCACATCGGTTGTGCACCTCGCGCTTTTCCGTTGCTGCCTCTCCTTCTCCAGCCGCACGTTCGAGAGAGCGCAATCCACAAGTGGGCGTCAGCCCTCTTTGCTTGCAGCGCTTTGTTCTGCCAGTGACAGTAGGCAGGCAACACAGGGATGCCGAGAGGGTTAGCGCACAGCAGGGCGCGCTCGTATGTATGGCAATGGATTCGTATAAAACTTCGGAACCTTCAATCACTCAAAATCTCAAGTAAACGGGAATTTTGGAGTTCCACACTTTTTTATGCGCATTTGACTCATGTACGTACGTAGACGTGGACCGTAGAGCGTGCAGCGATATGAAGCTGTGAAGCTGTGCCAGTGCAGTGGTGCGTACCCTGACCCACTGAATCGAACCTCCACTCCACCATGGAGATATCTGGCCAAGGTGTTTGCCTGAAACGGGCCCTGCGGCTCTACCTCCAACAGGTAGGAGCTCGTCGCACCCGGCATCATTGGCCGCCATATAGCACACAAGCAGCAGTACGTGCCTTTTTTCTGTTTGAGCTCTGTGCCTCTCTGCTCTTGCTTTTGGGTTGCAGCTATCAAACACAGAATAGACGTAGTCGTAGTGACCCCATCTGCTGTTATGCAGCACTATTCATAGCATGCTCGGAGTAAGAAGAGGGTGCCTGGCTAGCAGTGGTTGACACCCTCTCTACTTGATAATACCCACAGCCAATTGCGGCCATTTTTTTTTCAAGTTTTTTTTGCAAATGTGGAGATTGGATGTCGTAGAAGTAGAATCTGATGTGGAGATTGGAGCTTTTGCCTTTTTTGTTTATTTTATGCTGTCGTGCTTGCGTTTCGTTTGTTTTTTTTGCCGTCGCATTCTAGTTTTAAGATAAAATTAATATTGGAATGTTACGCAGCCGGTTTTGGGCAAATATTTGGATGACGGCAGAGATGGACAGCAGTAAAATCGTGAAATCTGATGTGGAGATCGGAGATTTTTGGTGTGTTTGCCCGTTTTTCGTTATTGAATGCTGTCGTTTTTGTTGCGTTTTGCCGTTTTTGCATTATAGCCGGTTTTGGGATGGCGATACTGGAGTACGAGTACAGATTACGTAACCGGTTTACGGGTAAATCTTTGCAATATCTTTATCCGCTCTAAAAGCTTCGAGCTCAGGCCGTGCCTGTTTGAACACCAACTGTTCGTATCGAAATCTGTCGCTTAAAATGATGAACTAAACCTGACCGGAGAAAGTCTTATTACAAGTTCCTCGAGAGATAAAGCCTCTGAAATGGTGTCTAAAGACTTCGGAAATCGATATGTATCTCTGTTAATCCTCGTAGCATACCCAGGGCCCTGTTTAACCCATTCATAACTGAAAACATTATCCCACACTTATTCCAAGTATGTTCCCAAATTCGTGGGACCAGTTCTTAAGGGGTTAAACTACTACTGTACCAACTGCTATGCATGGAGAGATTCCGCAACAAGGATGAATTACTCCTGACAGCAGAAGTCATATTTCAAGTTCCCCACGAGATACGGCCGCTAAAATGGTGTTGAAAAACTAATCGGAAATTGAGATACTGCTGTTGTTCAGGTAAGCGTATATGACACCTGGTATAATTCATGTATGTAAAATTGGTAAGGCTTGATCTTATGCGGATCTGATTACGTTCGGAACGATTTAACATTTTTTGGTGCTTATGCTCGTTTTTGGCTGATAGGAATCATCCACCCACTTTTCGGAATGAGTCCATAATGTCTCCGAGGGGTATGTACCCCGCTCAAAAACCCGTTTCCCCAGACGGGTACTCGTAGTTCGAGTTTTTGCCCACGGGCATAGTCCGACGAAAAACAACCTGAAGCTGTCCCTCGTCACAAGATGGGCTTATAATTTTTTTTTGTTTTCGGATGTGAAACCACTTTGTTTTGATTGGGTCAGATTGTAGTGTGAATACATACCAGGTCTATTTCCCCTATGATGGTAACGCCTCATTATACACAAGTTCAAGGTCACACCCAAGGTCTGTCACTCCGTTCCGTGTAGACTCGAGGTACAGTAGTACGGACCCTTCTCGGTGTGTACTCCACACACACAACCACACAAGAGAGAAACCTGTCCAGGGCGTCCGCCTCACATTGGCGTCGATGGCAACGACGCGATTGCTGGCGATTGCTGTGCCCACTTCACGGCCAGAGGTTGAGTTCAGTTAGCCTTTGGGTCCACGTACGTTTCAGCAGGTGCGGTACGTAGCACGTTCTGTCAAGGACATCGCCACAACGTTCATGGCGGATGCATGCCGATTCAGTCAAAAGCGGTTTCACGTGTGTTTTGCAATGCTCAATCAGGAATTTCTGTCCTGCCCGAGGCATTCCCATGATGATGATCATGGTGTCAATGGGAACTCCTCAGGCAGAACAGAACTGCCTGAAACAGCTTTGTAATACACACGTGAAACCGCGTCGTGATGACGTTCCTCGACAGGACGCACCACCACATCTGCTGACAGGTATGCTGACTCAAAGGGCTAACTTATCCTTTGACCTTTAAGGTGGGGACATATTTCACAATAGCAAATCATTCAAGTTGCGCCGGTGGAAAAGTTTGTTGTTTTTTCCAGCTGGGTACTTTTCGGAGAGTAGGTGGACTCATTCCGAGAAGAGCACGGCCGGTTCTGTCGCCGTGCGGGCGTAAATGTCTTGGCGATTGGCTTGGCTTCAGCCAAACTCTAACCGATTACAACCTACGTATATATGGTACACAGTAGCCGTAAAAGGTAAAAATATAAATAAGTCAAATCTTACCAGGTATCAGATACCTGGAATACTGCAATCTAAGTCGTTTCTTCGGCCGTTATCGTTTATACTGCTGTTGTAGCCGGCGATCTCTTGTTTTGTCGACGAACGGTTTTCATGATGAGGCAGGCATGCTTCTTTTGGGGGCGTTGATGGCGGAGCTCAAGACATACATATGTGCTACCGTATTAATAAAATACTAAGATGTCGACATCTCAAAATTTGAAATCTGACATATCAAAATCTTAACATCTAAAACGGTTTTTGGACCGTTCCGGTTATACCTCTTGTTGTCTCAACGATTTGGCCACCTGTAACTGATACCTGGTACATGAACAAGGCAGTCTCCTTTGGAGACGCTGTTGGCGGAGCTCAAAGCTTCGGCGGCGGGAACGGAAGGGGGGGGCGCGGGGGATGAAGGGCTGGCTTGGACCTCGCTCGCTTTCCAGCAGAGATTCGCGGCGGAGGTGGTGGGCAGTCCCGTGGCGGAGCGGTTCCCTCCTCGTCTCGAGTACGTGGCTAGACTCACCAAGGTGAGTTGCTAATTTACACGACCGCCTAAAA
>MEHQ01003468.1:0-80269 GCA_008828725.1 Saccharina japonica | reverse complement strand
TATATATATATACTTCCAGGTACTATAATAGAGAGGTATATGAGGCAAGGCGGGCTTCAGACTTGCAGCAGGCCGTGCTCGTTCGAAGAAAATAAAAGAAAAATAAAAAAGCACGAAATCCCGGCGCACTCAAAACACACCACCCAGATTACAGCAGCCCGGCGACCGCGACCACCTCGAGACGATGTGCGACGAAACACGTCCCACGCGTTATAGCCCATGCTCGCCTGCTTCAATAGATCCCAGGTTTGTGGAAATCGGCCTCGTACCGCTCTCTCAATCCACGATAATGCGACTAAGCCGCAGACAGACAGTACACAACAGACAGACTACAGCCAATAAGACAGTGGAAGCAAGCCTGTACGCACCGCGGTATGCAGGAAGAGGCTTTTTTGCCTATATAATAGGCAAATAAACATCCTCGGTCGCTCCGCTCCCTTAGCCTTGCCTCACTACTATAAAATAGTGTTGTTGAATATCGATTCGGAACTTGCGATATATCGAGATGTCGAACTTTGGATACCTTGTTTTGCCCTCCTCCACCCCCTGGCATCTCCGTGTTTTTTATGCAGATACCGAACGAATTCTTCGATATCATCAAATATCGAAATCGTATCGAATGTTAATAGTTTTTTTTTGGCTTATCGATATGGTATCGGATCGAAACTCGACTCGTTCGGTATCCAAACACCAGTGTATACGACAGTACAGCTAACTGCTACCAGGTATCTGGTATCATAACGGCTGGAAATACTTCAGATGTCATAGTAAAAGGTCACATACTCCGGACATATCTATTCTATATACAGATAGATCATCTAGATCACCTATTATTAGTTCCTCACCTGCCGTTGTGAGAGGTGGTGCAGGATCTGCCTACCATATAGTTCATACCCAACCCAGGAACCATGTGCTAGATCATGCAGATTCTACGGCTCCCGCCCGGCAACGTGAGCTAGACCATATAGACCTGGGATATACCTGCCCTGAAAGGTCTACTGCTTAGGGCCCGTGTTATTTATTTATTTGTTTTTTGAATGTCGAAAATATTTTTTTCGTTTGATTATATTTGCATCTGATTGGTCGAAAAATGAATCACCAAACAGGCTTTTTCGAATGAAGCTGAATAACACGGAATTCCACAAGAAGTCTTCTGGGACTTCTTTTGCTCTTCGTTTTATTCAATTTGGGGAGTTCATCCAACTCGACGTGGCATGTTCCATGACACCGAAGGAAGCCACGCAAACTTGAGCCGTGTCGTCGACTGCTCCAGAGGCGAGATCAATCATTCCCGAGAGGCAGGGCCACCGGAGCAGCCGCAGCGCGAGGTCCGACGACCCCTAGCATAGAGTAGACCACCCGCGGCACCTAAAAAAAACACAAGGCCGTCGCAAATCCAGTTTTCCGTCCCTCTTTGCCACCCAACCATACGAGCACCGACCAGATCTCGACTTCGCTCAGAAGCTCGATCGCTGTATCCCCGTCGCGGCTGCCCGCGTGCGGCTTCGGGGCTGCGCCAGCCACCCAAGACACCCCAAAAGAGCGATAGGCTCTTAGCCGGTGCCGGCGGGCTTAGTCTTCCGCTGGAGGCGGCGCCCCGGGGAAGACGCAGGCCATAGCTCGCCTCGTTGGTTGCCCACGGGTGTTCTATACTGTGTTTGTCACCACACTGAACCCCCACGAACAGCAGAAAACAGATTCGATGTTTTAACGCAATGCATCATTCCTCGATAGGATCCAAAGAATTGTTTTCTTCACGAAATTCTATTCAATTCTATTCGTTTTTATTCAATTAGGAATTTTTTCGTTCGTCGGTAAGACGGGGCCCCTTATAGATCATCAAGCGGGGATCGACGATCTTGTCCGAGGTGGGAAAGTTTACCTCGGCTGCTGAGGGAACGTCAAATGCATGCTTCCTTGGACACTTACTTAACGTTGGTGAGGAGAGAGTCGACTACAACAACAGCATCAGTAGACAGCAGCAGATAAGCTGTACAATACAAATGATCGCAGGGGCGTCGAGGAAACGAGACTCACTGTCCTCCGGCGTCGACCTTCATCATCACGCAGTCTCCGGAGGAGAAGTACTCGTCGCCCACGCGAAGCTTGCTGTAGTACACCTCCTTCGCCGCGTTCGTCCGAATCTGCCGCAGCATCGTTATTTCTCGCCCCTCGTCTCCCTCCTTCTCCTCCTCCTCGTCGTCCTCGTCCCCCCCCGCCCCCCCTTCCCCCCCCTCCCCCTCCGCCTCCTCCTCCTCCTCCTCCTCCTCTTCTGGTTTTGGTCTTTCTCTTTCTTCTTCTTGCCTTAGTCTTTCTGCATCTTCTTCTTGTGTTGCTCTTTTTTTTGCTGACGTTTTAGGTGTTTCTCCTCCTTTAGTCACCGAGGAGTCTGGCCGCTTCCCCCTCGTCGGCGTCGTGACCATGGTTGCTGCTGTTGTTGTTGTTGTTGTTGGTGGTGGTGGTAGTCGTCTACGGGTGCGAGCACGAGCACTACTGCTGACTGTAGGAACTCTTCTCTGAAAAATGCCCCTTGCTGTTTTTAACGAAACACGAAATAATGAGGGCCATCAGCAGAACACGGGGGTAAATTATAGATGTACAATTACACAGCAGTAGATTAATGCAGCAGCCCATATAGCCGGTTGCCCCGGTGGTCTAGTGGCTAACCTCCGGTTAGTACTACCGTTGGTGTCTAGGGTTCGGTTCTCCGTATGTACGTACGGAGTTCTTGCTTCCGAAAGACACTAACTGCCGAGAGCGCCTAGTAATAGCACGGGGGAAGCACAATTCGACGCAAGCCGACGAGGGAAAAAATCTTTTCGCCATAAAAAATGCAAGGTGAGTACCGTATTTGGGGGGGGGGGGGGGCTGCTATGTGATTCCGGATCTGGGTTAGGACTTGCAGGGAGCAAGAAAGAGCGAAGACTATAAATGGGATGGAAATAAATATATACCAGGTATACGAGACACGAGTCCTATGTAGTCTGGTCAAAACGAAGCATAGGTGTAAATATAAACAGATCGATAGAAGGGATGGGAACTCCACCAATCAGAACATCTCTTTTAAAAAGGTTGGCCAATGAGATTACTGCGGGGGGCAAGCGAAGTTGGCGGCGTGGCCTCTGGAGTGTGTTGTTGCTTTTATAGCTCTAGGCTACTATAATAGAACATGGTTGTTTTTGTTGTGCTGTGATATCTCTTTGTGCCTGATGTATAAGGTAGGGAAGGAGGGGGGGGGGGGGGGGGGAGCTGATGCTCCGCTCTTTTTTGTTTTGTTTTTTGTAGAGGAAGGCTGGCTTATACCTTTTAGAACTGCTGAAAAAGTTATCCCACATTATTTTCAAGTAGGTTATACTTGAAACATAATTTCGGTGCAGTTTGTAAGGGGTTAAGGTTGGCGGCTCGCTGAAAAAATGGCGTGTTTTAGTACAAAAAACAGAAAAAGAGAAAGAAAACAAAAAATATCGCGGCGTGGATGCCGAAGGGCATCGACGCCGGACATTTTTCGTGCTTTAAATGCTGGATGGATGTTCTTGTTGAAATGTTCAGGGTCTGGAGGTTTTCGGAGGCGGTTGGGCCGGGGGAGGGGGGGGGGGGGGAGGGGGGGGGGTACTTCATATTCATGCATGGCCGTAGTCGTATGACCATAGACCCTCGCATCCCTACAATGCCGGGACGGAGCATGTTGGGTTTTCACCGACCAGGCCGAACTTCTACGTGTTGCTGGATTTTTTTTGCTTGTTTCATCGCCGCCCTTTTTGTGTTGATCGTTGCTTCTGAGGGTGGAGTGTACGCTAGCTAGCCGAGGGGATGTTGGGGGGTGGGGGGGGCGACAGGCGGCGGGCGTACTCATTTGTTGCTTGCCTTAGGGATTTGACCATTGACCACGCATCACTTTCGAGACGGAGGGTTGGATGGTTGGAGGCTTTAGGGGAGAAGTGTAGCACACCCGTGGCTTCAGGATTTTAGCGTGTGCTCCTCCGGTATTGCGGCGCGATGAATAACGCCTCCACACCGCAGGAACTCTTCTTACGATATATATGATGTTTTGACATTGTCGTAGGTAGGTCTTTCGTTGCAGCATATTTATATATAAATAGTTTTTGTTTTTCACCAGAAGAAGGTGCCGCAACGAGATAAGAAAGAGAAGAACACTTGAAGAACATGGGACTCGATTAATAACAATTCATGATTTTCATTAATACATCACACCAGCAGTGGTATTGACTATTAATAGTACGCGGCGGGGGGGGGGTGTACTCGATATTCATGCATGGCCGTATAGACGTATGACCATAGACCCTCGCATCCCTACAATGCCGAGGCTACTGACAATGCCGGGACGGAGCATGTCGGGTTTTCACCGACGGGGGAGGGGAGTTCAACCGTATCTGGCCCCACTGTAGTAGCAGATACATGCCCCCCTCCTCACCGATCTGCAGGTTAGGAGCCTACAGTAGAGCCTACACAGACATGGGGCAATTACAAAAAAACAAGCACTGCTGCTGTGCGTACACGCGTACACAGCCGACGGGGCGGAGCACATGCTGCCGTTGGACTGCTGTACACGACCCAATTTCATTAATATAAATGCTACTTCTATTATATGATACATCGTATGTAGAAGTATATATGATACAGCAGTACAGGACACAGGACACCTAACAAGAGAAACAGGAAATCTGATCAACAAGCAGTACGATACGTAGGCTGGATTTCTTATTTGAGAATGGGGGCGTAACGACTCCCGAATTTCTTATTTTCATGCAAATCTCAGCTTGCCTTTCTTATTGCTCATTTTCTGATTAAATACCTGGTACATTCTCGTACATATTATGATATCATACGTGTCTACGTCGTAGTGTTCCCTCTTACTACTGTACGTCGTACACGTATACGTATACGTACCTGCTGCACGTACGTGCTCGTATCGTAAAGCACCCTCGGACGAGTTTCTAAGCTGGTTTTCTCGACAACGTGGATGATGCAGGCACCGAACGATGCGTCTATGAAAAGAGCTCGACGGTATCTTCCCAAAGCCACCCCTTTTCGTTGTGTGTGTGCCTCTTGCTAAAGAGAAAACCACCTCGGAAATCCGTCCAAGGGTTGTGTACGTGTATCTCTTTCATGTTTTCTGCGGTACGACACGCCCAGTCTCACTATCGTAGACCGGGTGTTCTACGTAAAATACCACAGAAAAAATACTGGAGTTTGACACAGTCGGAGCTCCGTCGACTTGACCCCGATATGCCGTTAGAGCGACGTACCTTCTACCCCTTTAGCACCAACGGAGATGAACGCCGAAAGCTCCTCTCTTCTTTGCTCACTGGCGGCGTCTTGTGCGCTTTGATGATCACTCTGCCGCGCGCTCTCCTTCAGGTCATTTAAAAAAAGGAAGGAGTTCCAGTGCGATCATTTTGCATGCTCAAAATTCAAATTTCTGAAAAATAGGGCCAGAGTGCGTTGGCGGAACCATCCTTGGCTGCGTTAGAGGGCGACTCGTCAGCCTGGACTGCATTAGGGGGTCGTGCTGTGCTCCGTTAGAGTAGACTGTGGCGTGGCTAAAATAATCTTCGTACATGCCAATGGAGTACGACTGCTTGTACGTGTAGTATCTTGAGCAGATAGTGTTGTACTTTATTTTACCCCCTCGCCTTTTGGATCTGTAAGGAGACAGACGGGAGACGGGTCTACTGTTATCTATTATACGTCTAGACGTCAGGCCAAGACTGTCACCCGTCAGAGGCCAGAGGCCAGAGGCCTTCTTTGCCGTCTACTCGTACAGTAGAGTCTACCAGAGTCTACAGAGTAGTAGTCCAGTAGCTCCTACCTACGAGTATCTCCAATCTCCCATCTCCCATCACAGGTATGGGTACGAGTACATACAGT
Source organism: Saccharina japonica (assembly GCA_008828725.1). NCBI lineage: Eukaryota > Phaeophyceae > Laminariales > Laminariaceae > Saccharina > Saccharina japonica. Next base: position 74,380 of record MEHQ01003468.1, on the reverse strand, counting down.
ACTGAGCCTATGTACAACGTAGTCAAGACGTATGATAGTGCTCCGCATGGCCACACATTGCTGCTGTAACTGGCTGTAAAGAAAAAGCGACACTCATTTTTTGCTGCATTCATGCTGTGACACTGCTGTTTGTTGTTGTAGGTGTTACTCGTCCTGCTGCCTCCGTCTCTTGTGGCGGCGGTGATGAATACCTGGTACGATATAGCTGAACATCTGTGCCGGCGAGGAGCCTGCATCATACGTATAACGTCGAAGCCCCCCCCCCCCCCCGCCGCCCCCGAAATTCCGTCCACATCAAGTCCACATCAAAAGTCCTTATCGTCCGTCACAGGTCCATCCATCAGAATCAGCCTGTTTACCATCCGTCAGAGGTCTCCTGGCTGCGCTTTATTAGTGGTGGTTTGGCAATGAAACGACAAGCAAGCAAGGTCCATATGGTCTGCTGTACGTAACATAGTGATCTACTGTTGTACTATAATATAGTACCTGGTACTGTGCTACAGTAGTCTCTTTTCACAAAACAGGCTCCAAAATTCTGGAAGTAAAGAACTTGAAACAAAGTGTATGTGGGGACAGTCAATTCACCCATATCTTTTTTGTTTGGGGGCCAGACCGGGGGGGAACCCCCCCCCCCCCCCCTTCTTCCGCAAGGTGGGTGACCCGACCCCACCCTCTGGACACCTTCTCAGGGTACAAATGCCAAAACGTACGCTCAACGCCGGGAACGGTCAGGGTTGAAAGGCCCCCAGTGCCCGAGGACTTTGTGGGATTTTTTTTGCATTAATCGCCTCACGTTGCTCCTGCGCGTTGGGTTTCATGGACCATAGGACACCGTTCCATTGCTCATACCAACAGCGCACATTGCTTGTTTTTTTCGAAACTTCCGTGAAAGCGCCATGGAAGCACCATACGGTGAAGGTACCATGAAGTCACCATGGAAGCACCATGGAAGCACCAGGAGGGTCCATGGAAGCACAATGGGGACGCCATGGAGGCACCTTCATAGAAATACCGTGGAAGCACCGTGAAAAGCCCATGGAAGTCCATGAAGGCACCACGCAAGTCCCACATGGAAGCAATGGAAGCGTGCATTATCATGGAAGCCCCATGGAAGCTTACATCCATGGAAAAACCATGGGGACACCATGAAAATCACATGGGCGCACCATGGAAGCCCCACGGGAGCTCCATGAGAGCACCATGGGATCACCATGGATCCGCCATGCGTGTACCATGGAAGCACCATGGGAAGTACCACGGGAGTCAAATGGCAGCACGATCGAACACACGGAAGAAGTGAGAGCACATACACCACCCACCATGGAAGCGTGATGCAAGTACCATGGTATTGTAGCACCATGAGGCACCATCGAAGCAACTTAGGAATCACATACGATAGAAGTTCCATGGAAGCACCATGGAATAAATCGAAGCGCATACACCACCATGGGAGTACTTTGAAAGACGCGTGCTACGGTAGAGGTAGCACTTTTTGGCTGAATCGTTTTCTGAACGATCGGGCTCCTTAACCCACATTCATTCGTCGGACTTTCATTTTTGTGACGAAATATGTTTCAGAGTATACTTCGGTCATGAGATTTCTCATCCGACAGCACTTACTTTTATTTTCCTCCAAAATCACTTTTTTGGTGAGGTACGACGCTCCTTAAGTGAGGAGCTCGGAAAAAAACACGGTGTACCTCTATTGTAGCATGCGTCGAAAGCGCCATGGAACCACCATGAAATCACCATGGGAGCCCATCGAAGCACCATGGAAGCACAGGAGTGCTTGCATGGGAATTTCATGTGGCTCTCCCGTGGTACAGCAGGACCATGGTGGTTTCGCAGTGGTTTATGCGCTTCTATGGCGGCGTATGCGCTTCCACGGTGGTGTATGCGCGCCCATGGTTCTTTCATGATACTTCTATGGTGCTTCAATGGGACATTAATAGTGCGTTCAGGTGCTCCCATAGGACTTTCATGGCGCTTTCATGGTACACCCATGGAGCTTCCTTGGTGCTCCATGGGACTTTCATACGTAGTGCTTCCATAATGATGTATGCACTTCCATTACTCCCGGTGCACCAGTGGACTTCCATCGCGCTTTCATGGGATTTTCATGGTGCTTCCATAGGGTACACCCATGACGCTTCCATGGTACATCTCTGTATATAGTGCTTTCATGGTGGTTCCATGATACTTTCATGGTGGTTCGTTCCACAGTGCTTTCATGCTTTCATGGCTCCGGCGGTTCCCAACGTTCCATTAGTCCACAAGGTTCCCATAGTTCCTATGATTCTCTTGGTTCCCATGGTTCCCATGCGTTCCCATGAGTCTCCATGGTGCTTTCATGGAGAGGCCCGTGACCCATGAAAACTCGGCCAAAGCATGCATAGTGTGAAACTGCGCAAGTCATGTGCATCTTCGCTTGTTGTCAACATCTTTGCACCACAACAAGGTGGATGCAAGCTTGAAACGGTAGCTACTGTAGTAGTACCAGTTCGACAAACCGAACTTCGACATATATACGCTTCTCCCCGTTTGCTCTATTTCACGACCTTGATGCATACCTGGTATATACGCGCTTTGTTTTATCTTGTCTGCGCCTTGTACGCTTGTAGGGGGGGGGGGGGTCCACCCGTTAGTGTATATAATGGCGATATACTCTTGGCAAGCGATAGCACTGGCCCCATTTTATCTAAGAAAGGCCTTTCCATCAAAATTAATAAAAATTAAAAGGGGAGGGATTGTCGGTGATAAGGAACGGCACCATACAGAACCAGTGTGGTTCGTTTACGAGTTGAAGAAACCCCCTCAATTCGAGTTTCCCATCGGAAAATGGGCAACGTATGCGTGAACCCAGACCTTTTGGAACTCAAAAATCAAACGCAAGGTGCGGATTTTGTTTACAGTCGGTCGCCCCGATGGTCTAGAGGTAACCTCGAACGCTTCTGAACGTTGATGTCTGGAGTTCGAATCTCACGTGGGTCGGACTTTTGAGTTTATTTGCAAAAATAAATGAAAAACGGAATCAACTGCTGAGAGCGCCAATTAATAGTAGCGTGGGTAGGCACAATTCGATGCGAGTCGACGAGGGAAGGAAAGGCTGAAGTCTTCTCGCGATAAAAATGCAAGGCAAGAACCGTAGTGGGGGAGGAGGGAGAGGAGCCTACTTTGTGACCCCGGATCTGAGTTACGACTAGGGAGGAGAGAGAAAGGAAGGGCGAAGATAATAAATGGGATGGACAAAAAAAAAACAAAAAAAAAAACAACAAAAATAGTCGCGTTCTGTGGATGTCGTGTGTTTTTTTGTTGATATTCCCAAACGTGCTTAGAAGGTCTATCGTTTGGATTTTCTTGAAACATACACATAATAGCAGACGTTTACGTTTGACGATTTAAAAGGCGAATGTCTGTTTTTCGTCCACCTTCCAATTTATACTCGCAAAAGGGGGGGTTCCGTTCGCCCGTGTTGTGAATGAAAATAATTCGTGTAGGATCATATCCTGGATTTGAAGAGTTGATCTTGATGGTATAATGGCAACGTGAGTACGCGTATCAACACCAAGTGGAGCCAGCTTGGGTAATAGAACACGCGAACAGACCGTGCTACTGCGGATAATATTAATAGCTGGTTGCTCGGTCAAACATCTCGTTTTCCGTTGGCCGTTGCGAAACGTCCTCGGGAAGTTGGCGGAAAAAAATAAACGATAGACCATCGCCGTGCTTCGACCGGGACACGTATGTATGTGCTGCGCGGCCGCGAATCGCGAAACCGCAGTGGGCCTCATGCACACTCTCTCGCATACGGGTGGACACGCTCCTTTGCCGCGAGGTCATTTCCACAACTTGAACACATAGCTCATATATTTGAAAAATTAAAAAAACAACAGCTGTGAGCTCGAGGATTTCGTCGAAGCTCATCTTTGCTAGTAGCTGAGTGTAATACTTCGATCGCGCGTACTTACGGATTTTATATGTCCTCATGTAGGATGTACATCCCGTATGAGGGGGACACAATCTGAGGCTGTAGCATTCAGGAAGTGTGCGTCTATTTGTGGGGGGAGAAACATAAATAAATTGAAATTAAAATTAAACAGTCTGAAATACACATATCAGGTATACTTACAGTGATAGAGTGATAGAGTGGGTCTACTATTAGTAGCGTAAGCATATGGATCGTAGAGGTCATAACATGGAGCGAACTGAGCAGGTTACCTCAGATCTTGGCCTTCGTAACAACCTGCATGTTGATAATTTGTACCAGCAACATGCATCTTGGTGCGGGTGCAAGTGCGCTGACAACAATGGTTCGGGGCAATGGAATGGTATACTGAAGTATACCTGGTATGCCAGTAACCCCGACGTTGGCCGGACGATGTGGCGATTCCGGCTTTGCGGCAACGTGTCCCAAAAGGCCGTCGGGCACTCGTTTGTTGCTATTTAATAATCAACTCTGAGCGCTCCCGGCGTAGAACGTATACCTACGTTGTTGGCTTTTGACATCATGTCCAAGGTCGGGTGATCCACCTTGCGGGGGGGGGGGGGGGGGTACTTCCACCCATGAAAATAGGTAGGCCGTGCTGTCGCGTTTACCATATGCAATGGATAATGCACACCACCAGCGTATTGCAGCATTCCAGCTGCTAGCACAACAAACCAACGAAAAAAATAAGCATTGTATTATGTTTGCGCGTGGCGCCTGGCACGATCCATCCACCCACAGGCATGCAGCACACGGGAACGCGGAACATCTCGGTTGAGTTTGGCCGTGCTCCGTTCCTTGTTTCATCCCATGTCGCCGGACTGAGAGCACAACGGAGGACCCACACCGCGAGCGCGCAACACTCTCGCCTCCCTCCATTCGACCAAGCGTGCTGGGCTCGCACGCACATCCACGACCTTAAAGAACCCTTCTGAGGCTGGAGTTAGATAAAAAAAGTGCCAACAAAAAAAATGAACAAATCAAGCAACGGCCACACACGACGCCGCCGCCGCCCGGGCTCCGTCAAAAGCATCCCCAACGAAAATACAAGGAAGTCGCATCCACCGCAGCATAACATAAGTCCTCACTTTGTATGCGCGCTCACACGACACGGTCGGTAAGACCTTGTATACTTGTCACTGATTTGCGTCGCGGTATCCTCGGAGTCCCGAAACGGGAGACAAGCTAAATGAAACGACCCCCCCCGCCCCGTTGCTAGCAATGTCTGACTGGTCGGTGAAAACCCGACATGCTCTGTCCCGGCATTGTAAGGATGCGAGGGTCTATGGTCATACGACTACGGCCATGCATGAATATCGAGTGTATCCTCCCCTTCGCGCTTCGTGCTTGGTGCTAGCAATGTCTGCCTGGTCGGTGAAAACCCGACATGCACCGTCCCGGCATTGTAGGGATGCGAGGTTCTATGGTCATACGACTACGGCCATGCATGAATATCGAGTACCCCCCCCTCCTATCCCCCCCCCCCCCCCGATTGGACAAACACTTGCACACCATATGCTGCAGGACGCCATTCGATGCACGCTTACCATAGCGGCGCCCCGTTCATTATCCGAGGGGAGGCTCCCTCGCTCGATTATATAGTATTATATAGTATAGGGAGCTCAGACTTCACCCCAAAAGCTGACCCCTGAGGAAACAGGAAACGTGCAAACCCTGAAGACGGATAACCCCATCCATCCATGGTCTAGGTATTGCACAAACCAAAAAAAAAACTAATGGGGGGTTTCCAGAGCGATATATTGGTAGTGGGTACGGTAGTTCATTCGTTGACCAGCAGCCTCGGCAATCATAAAATATATTTTTATATATTTCGGGCATAAATGTGCTATATACCCTCTATTGTAGCATGCGTCATTTCGCGAGCACTCGTATGGAGCTACTGTAGATTCATTGAGACCCTCTTGGGGACGTCAGAGAGGGGAAACATGGACGACAAAAAATGACGGTTACCAACACCAACGGCCATTTTACGTAATTTGGGGGCACGCGACGCCGATCGGCATCCGAGCGTTACAAATGCAAGGGAGTCGTACATCATGGGTGCATCAGAGGGTGCTGTATGCCCGTACTGCTGCTGGGCGTGCTCACGCTGTGCTCGGGAGACGGTTGTTAGCACCAACGTAGTCATTGTTTTGGGTCGCTATCCCTTGAAAGGCCCATTAAAATGTCTCTTACAAGGTCCCTTATACCCCTCAAAAGGTACCTTAAAACGTCTCTTAAAAGGTCCCCTAATGTCCCTTACAAGGTCCCTTAAAATGTACCTCATAAGGTCCCTTATATCCCTTAAAAGACCCCTTGAAAGGTCCCTTAAACGGGGTCCGAAAGGGGTGAAGAGTAGAGACAGACGTAGATACGATCAACACTTGTGTATGTATACCCCGCACCGCCGATCAAACCGACTGGATCGCGCCGTCGCCCTCGCCCTCGCCATCGCCGTCACCATCGCTGTCGCTCGCTGAAGAGATCTCGTCGTCCGCCCACTCCGGTTTCACCGAAACCTTCGACGCCTCGTCTTTCACGCGCCCGGTGTGCATCAGCTCAAGGTTGGAGCGCACGTACGTCAGCTTTGCCGCGGTAGCGGGCCCCATGCGCGCGTGTTTGCCGCCGGCCGCCGCCCCTGTCAGGCTCAAGTCGCGCAAGCAGCCGGCAGCAGCGGGCACCATGGAAAGCACGTTCAGGGCCACGCTCGCCAGGTCGGGCAACCCGACCCTGCCCAGAGTATTCCACCACGCCGCCGCGTTCAGGTGCTTGGCCGCATCAAGGTACATCTTGCCGGTAAAGTCGCCGCTCTTAAACATGGCAAACTGGATCATGCACCTCCCCACTGCGCCCCCCATGTGCTCCTGAGACGAAGCTTGGATAGCGGCAGCCGTGTTGGCACCGTGGTCAACCAGCAGCCTCTCGGCCATCGTCTTCAGATCGCGGAGCGGTCCGCCGCTGTTGACCTCGTCGACGCCCATCTTCCAGTACTCGGGGTGAACGGCGAGAGCGGCCCCATACACCGGGGACTGCATGCAGGCCGTGCGGTATCCATGCCTCTGCTGGATCGGCGCCAGCCGGTCGACGACGTCTCGCCATAGCGGATTGGTCCGAAATTCCCCCTCGAGATCCTTGAGAGCGTTGCCGAGCCTGTAGTACAGGTGGGCAGCTTCGAGCTGAGCCCCGTCCGCGAGGCGCACGAGCTCGAAGAGCGGTTCGACCACCCTCAGGAAGAAGGGGACCTCGAACCATGTGCCCCCCTCCTTCTCCGAGTCGTCCAGGATGAATCGCTTGACCTCCTCCCCGAGCTCCTTCGTCTTTTGCTTCGTAGCCGGGTCGGCGATGTACGCGTTGAACTCTTCGTCCATCACCGTGTTGATCAGAGCTTGGTTGACCTGTGTGTTCAAGGGTAGGCCATACGCACGGAAGGAATGCGATATGAGGGCGGGTCTACGGCTAGGTGCCACTGAGTACGGCAGGCCCTGCGACGGTGTACATTTGGTTACGCACATGCAAGAAGACGGCACTGGATACTCTGTCTGGCAAGCTGGGAAAAGCAGATAGCGAGCTGGGAGAAGCAGCAGGCCATGCACTCGGCAGTTCCACCGCAGTGGAAACCACAGCGATGGCAGCAGGCCACGCACACTGCGAGGTGTAGCTTTAGAGCAGCAGCAGTAGAGATGACCCAACGGTGTGTATATTAGGGTAGGTAGATTTACGCGTAGAGTATTGAGTAAATACCACGGCCATTGATCACGGGCAGGTAAATTACTCAAACCTCAGATAAGAGACATAGCAGGGTTGGCAATGTGACCTTCATGTACTGAAGATACCCGGCTACCACAGAGTAGGTTGTTACGATGAAAACATATGAGTATTTCTTGCTGTACGGTAGTTCGGCATAATGCAACCAAAGTCGTAACATGGAGTGCAGTACCGGTAACATGATCTTCGAGTGAGTGTATTAAAAAAGCGATCGTACCCACTTAATATACCCGGTAGGTTTCAAAGCCCCCCGGTAGCTTTCAAGACAACGTTAAAAAAAAGCCACCCAGCAGTTGGGTGTAGCATTGGGAGGACGGTGCTACCATTCCATACCTGGCATGCTCTACACCAACAACCCGTTGGTAGATCGTGGGTAGGAGGGTGGTACAGACAAAGGAACAAAATAACGCTTTGGTAGGTTTTACGCAGGTAGGACGTTACCGTATAACACGGAAGATAACACACCCCCTCGGACGATTTTCCAAGCTCATTTTCTCGACAACCGAGAGTGCGAATGCCGAGCGGTGCGTCTATGGACAGATCTCGACGAGATCTTTCCAAAACGACCGTTTTCGTTGTGGGTGCCCCCCTGGTTGTGGAGAAAATCGACAAGGAAAATCGTCCGAGGGGGTGTGTTATCTTCCGTGTTATACGGTATATTTCTATCACATTAATACGTACTCCTCTACAAGTCCAGCCGAAAAAAAGAAAACGTTTCGCGAGTGAGGAGAGAACATTGACCGTTGGTGTCGTACGAGAACTCCGGTACGAGGACGATAAATCCGAGATATATGTGCCTTAATTCGTTGTCGACGACCTGCCAAAGGTCGCCAGGGAACGCGAGGCAACACGTGCTGATTGTCCTCCACTCCAGTTGCCGTTCTCTTTCGGCGGGCCAACCAGCTGTTGACCCTATACCCCAAAAGTGGCGCGTAATCCACGCTACCAAGGCCAAGCCAGAAAAGTAGCACAGCAGTCGTCGTCGAGTTGTGGAGTCGAACCGGGGGTCCTCCGCTCATTGGGTGTCGACGATACTCTTCAGAATTTTGGCTTGGCCGTTGAGATGGTCGCGGGGAAATTGAACGTATATACTGCTGTAGTTCCCGATGCATTGTTCCGACCGTTTGGGGGAGTAGAGGATTAATCGTTTCCGCAAAAATGGCGGCCGTCGCGTCTTCTAGTTGCCGGTATGCGCCGAGTTTAGGATTTATAAAACTGTTAGAACGTTCGCGTACTTGGTGTGTGAAGCTTACGCCATGGTGTGCTCGTTCCGGGATGGATTTTTCCCCTCAACAGCAAATCTTTTTTATTGGTCTTGCCAATCGTTAAGAGGGCAGCCAGTTACTACAAGTGGGAATCTTAGGCCTTCTTGTCCGTTTTTTTTTCATTCGTGTTGCGTTTCGTGTAAAAGCGTGATACTACTCTGCTGTGAATTGTGAAACACACTATGAATAACATCACCCCCGACAGATATTTTGATGAATGTTGAGACCAACTACTCGTACAATCGCGGCTGTGCTACACTAGTATATACCTCTCAAGTATTACGGTGGGCCGTAGTAAATAGGACCAAATATTGTTGGTAAAAATCGATAAATATATACCTGGTAGGTTTTTGTCTGTACCGCAGGTCCTATTTACTAGTATTTACTATGGCCCCCCGTAATAGCAAAATTGTAACGGTACGGCTGTACGGTACAGGGGCCCACCTTTGAGGGAGAGACAGGACCTTCACTCACCGAGCAAAAAAAAAAAACACCCCTCTACTCTCCAGTTCGCTTTTTCACGTTAGGGCTACAGCGACTGGCAGCCTGTGGCGGCCTTCATCAGCGTCCCAACATACACACTAAGCGAGCACATCCGTGGGGTTGCTTTCAAGGCAGGGGCACGCTCCGAAATCACATCATCCACCCAACAACGGCAACCCTTGGCCGACTGCGCACGATTCCTTCCACGGGTTTCGCGGGTTTCTCTTCGGATGCTAATCCTGGTCCTACTAGACCCTCCTAGGTGTGTAATACAGGGTGTTTGCGAAGAATTTGGTTGGAACCAACTTGGTTGGGTTTGTCGAAAGTCTGTAGCCTACGTATATACAGCGTATAAGCAAAATCCCAACCCACCCAAAACTTGGGGATTATCCTAAATGCCGGGGGGAAACGTGACCAAAACGATGGTTTTACCTCAACTATTCTTGGGTTGGGTAAACTCTGTGGGAGTGTTCGGATTCGCCTGGTTAAGACCAAACGTTATCGTGCCACTTTGTGGCTCTTTTTTCTTCCCGACTTTTATTTCGGCAAACAAAGATAAAAGCTGTGCAGCAGCAGTGCCTATGGCCAAAGCAACATAGTACTCGTATGAATTCAAAATATGGTACGTATCGTTTTCGTATACGTACTCGGTGTACGTCATACGTACATATTATACGTATCTTTCTCGTATATAGTTCAAGGCATGTATTATCGTATATATTTGCGGAACGATAAAAGAGCCAACCAAGATAATGGCGTATTGTGCCTGGCATCATCTCACAGGGGTCAGATGATGACGAGACACCCCTTTTTGTTGGATTTTTCAATCTTGGGGAACATAGTGGCCAACTTTATGCTCCATACGAGGGGTACACCCATTTTCTTTGGCACTATGTTGCTGATAAGATTATGAGCGAGCCACAAAGTGGTACCATAACCTTTGTTCTAACCAACCATCTCATGCTTGTTGGTTACACACACTTTTACAACCCAAGCCAATTGGATGATCGCAAAATACCCTGTAGTTCGTGTCGGGGTTTGCGGATTGCATTTTCCACACGTCAAAAGCTTGTACCGGTGGGTTTGTATGAGTAATACCGGTATCTTCCAGATTCAGGGCCAGTCGGCGGAAATCCAGAGATCTCCACCCACACAACATACTCTCCGCGCGATCCACAGCAGTCGGGCGTACGGCTGGTGGCCACTGAGGACGATTGCACCCGGATGACGCACAGTCTTGATCATGTGTGTGATGGTAGCCCTAACACCCTGATTTTGAGATAGATACCGACTCTGGCTTCGTAGTGGCCCAACTTGATCCGCGGTTTCTGTTCAGTGTCAGAACTCGCCAATATTCGTGCCCGAAGCTGGGATGACACCTGAAACTGTCAAAGAGTCACCCAACCCTTGTCGTGGCGGTGGTTTGTGTACCTTCAGTCCCGTCCGCAGTGGCCTGTCGTTCTTGATCTCGCTACTGCAGTCCTCAGCAGTTATCCATGTGTCCTGGTGGGCGTGGGTTCCGTTTTTGCGACAGGACAACTTTCCCCCCCATCCTTTCTATTGGTCTACTATATTCGCCGTCAACATTCTACCACGACAAAATAATACCAGGTACAACAATAGGATACTCTTGTGCACTACACAGTACCTGCTCCCTTAACGACCATATGAAGTGGACGTAGCGCCTGATACATTCTGGGGGATCCCAGGGAGTATGCTTCGGGTAGGGTAAGGGTATATAGGATGGTATCACCGGCCCTATATACCCACTACCTCAAAATCAAACCGGAGCCCAGTACGAAGAGTACAATGCCGACTGGCCAAAAAGTACATCAGTCCTCGCTTGAAGTACCTATCATCGTCGCGTATATCCCCAAAGTTTAAAATAAACCACCCGTGAAACCGGGGTTGCTTTGGAATCAAGTAATCCGGGTACCCAACGGGTCGCGTGGCAGTACTTCGGGTCCAGGGCTTGCAATACTACAGGTGGATCAAGTATAAGGGGGGGCGGAAACGTGGGCAGTATAGACAGACCCATTGGTAGGTTCTACCTGCGGGTAGGTAGGTAGGTAGGTAGGTACCCGGGGTACTCTGAAGCGCATACCCGACCAAAACACGCCTTTGAAACGAGCATCAAACGGAATAAAACAGGGCGAAACTCACGTCTTTGAACCGCGATGCCATCATCACGGAGGCGCCAAAGCGAGTGCCCTTGGGGAGAAGAAGGTCTCGGCCGCCGCTCTTGCTCTTGAAGATCGCCAGGGGCTTCCGGTGGCGCTTGATGAACTTGATGCTCTTCTTCACCGACGCCACCGTGGCCTTCGCCCACGCCATCTCAACGATGTCCTTGATCAGGAGGTCAATGCTGTGAGCTCCGCACAGGAGACCGGTGACCCTGCGCACATGAACAGAGCACCCACGATGAAACAAAGAGGAGGTATGCAGAGAGGGCTCAACTGAACAGGCGCAGCATGCATACATGCACAGCAGCAGCAGCAGCAGCAGCAGCCAACTTGCGCAGAGAGGGCTTTATGAAAGCACGCATGCATGCACAGCAGACTAAAGGGTGGTAAAACACCTAAGGAATAGCAAGGTTCTCGCTCAACCTCGGGACGAAATCAACTCGACAAGTATTAATATAACGTAAACCACACGCAACCGCGTACCATGGGTATCGGTGCTCGATGATCCTGACCACGCCCGAGGTGGCGACGTCTGTAACGACGAACTTGACGGTCGTGTCGATGTATGGCCTGAGGAGGTCGGCCAGGAACGCCATGTCGTTCTCGTGCCCCTTGCAGTTGATCGTCTTCACGTGCTCTTCCTTGCCATTCGTCGTGCGCTGGACGTTGACCATGGGCTCTGCCTGCTCGAACGCATCAATACGATCGCAAATCACGCCAGCAGGGTGCAGATTTTACAGACAGCAAGTAACGCTGTGCAGTAAACAAGATACTGGCAGCAGCAATAATCTACATATATACGATTACACAGATACAAATAAACAAGCAGTCCAGCTACAGCAGAACCTTTGTGTTTATCAGCGATGGGTGTCGACCACGGGCCTTGCTTGCTCTAATGCACCAGTACGATTGCAAACCACGTCGGTACGCCCATTGTAACAATGCCACAGCCAAGGTGCAGATTTACAGACAGCAGCAACACTGTATGTAGCAATATAATGGTAGCAACAATACTCTGGTACAAATAGACGATCTACGACTACATGGATACAAATAAACGTGCACACAAGACACAGCAGAGCCTCTGTGTTTAATAGAGCTGGACGGTGGACCATGGGCTCTGCCTGCTCGAATGCATCAATACCAATGAAAATCAAGCCAGCACGGGTATATAGACAATTAGACAGCCGTGGCGCACATTTACAGACAGCAGCAACGCTTAAACAAGACCATGTAAGCCGCGACCACCCGCAGACGGTCTAAAATTACATGGATACGAACAAACAAGCAGACGAGATACAGCAAAACCTCTTTATTTACAGATTTACAGCAAAACACATCTCGGATGAACGAAGGCATACTTCGTACAGCAGTTGTACGTACACCAAGTACTGTAAGCACGTACACCAAGTACTGTAAGCACGTACACCAAGTACTGTAAGCACGCACACTAACCTCACAGACCTGCCTTCAGAAGAAACGCTACTACTGCCGCTGTAGCTTTCTATTGAGGATGCTGTCGTGAGTCATTGTTGTTTCGCCGTATGTATTAGGTCGGATCATTTTGGCTTTTGGAGAACTGACCTCCGAATGTTTCGAGGTTTTTAACTACAGTTGCAGCCTCTTTCCGGCCCGGATGGCTACATTATACTAACACCAAATCGACCGTTTTGGCTATATGGGCTGCTGTAGGTGTAGTGCGCTGTGTGTGTCAAAATATTCGGAGCAATGTGCTGGGTTTCCATGTCGGAGAGTGGGTTGTCCACGAAGGATTGGTGCAAGGTGGACGCTGGTGTGTGAAGTGCACCCGTAAAGGACAGACTTGTATAATAGATAGGCCCAGGTTGGTCGAGTACCAACCCGATGTCAGAACATGCACTACGGCGAGCGACACAAGGGGGGCTTGTATGGACATCTACCGTAGTGATGGCGTGTTTTGGTATGGCTGTGCTGGAGGCGTGGGTTGGTGGTGGTATTCAAAAACGGATATTTCTACCCTGCGTAGGGTGCACAGATGCCATAACCTAAGCACACTATTATAGTAAAAACAAAACAAAAAATGTCGAAGAAACAACGATTCCGGCAAACAAACGCATACACTGCGTAACGCGTACCTGATGTTGATAAAAATTGCAACCACATTCATACAGTACAGGACACCTAATAAGAAAGCCAGGCTGCGGATAAGAGGAAACTAAGAAACGATGGAGTCGTTATCTTCAAATTAGTTTAGAAAAGCACCCTCTCTCAAAATAAGAAATCTAGCCTGGACCAGATTTCCTGTTTCGTATTAGATGTCCTGTACTATCTGTACAGCACTCCATATTTTTTTTTTGTCAATAAATCACCTGTCCATTTGTCCATGCATCCAAGGCAATGGTGCACCCGAACTTCTGGGCATCCTCTCCGATCCAAGTGCTTAGGCCCTTGCGGACGCGTTCGGTTTCCGAGTCGAGACGTGTGCTCGCGAGGGTACGGCGGTCCTCCGGCTGCCACTGCGGGTCCTTGATCGCAGCCTTGATGAATTTCTTGAAGAAATTATTTCGGCCCACGTCGAAGGACTGCCCGGTGCCGAGCACCCACTGCGCGTACGCTTGATGTGTCGCAGCCCTCGTTCCCCCGCGTTCCGCCGTGATGGAAGGCTTTTTGTCCAAGAGCCCGGCATCCTTCGATTCTTTGCCCCCGGCCTTTTGGACCGTCGCCTTCAGAACTTCGAAGACCTTGAGCGACAGTGCCACCGCTTCGGCGGGGGGCTGGGTGCACGGACCCACTCCCTTGCCGGTTTGCTTGGTGAAGTGCGCAGCGATGCGGAGGAGTCTGAAAGTGAAGCTCATGCTGCACGTGCCACATTGCCCCTTCTGCTGGCTCACGCTCAGACCCTCTTGGCCAGCGTTGAGAATCAAGAACTGGCTCAGTTTGGAGCGAAGCTGGTCGTTCAGAAGCGTAGCGGTGCTCCGCTTCAAGCCGACCGACCTCTTAGGAGCTTCTGGGAGATGCGGGGCCGCGCTTGCCCCGGCGTTCGTGTGTGCTGCGTGCCCCGCACCGTCGCCAGGTCGCCCGGTATCGGACGCCCCCTGTTGTGCGTTCGCTTCATGTGCCGCACTTCCCGCTCCCCCCTCCGCCATGTCCGGTGGCGTTTGCTCCAAGAGGCCAGCGCCCCCGTCATCTTTGCCCATGATCTTTTGAGCTTTCGCCTTTTGAATTTCGAGGACTTTGAACGCCAGCGCCACCGCTTCGGCAGGAGGCTCCGTGCAAGGGCCCACCCCATTGCCTACTTGCCTGGTGAAGTGCGCCGCGATGCGGAGGAGTCTAAACGTGAAGCTCATGTCGCACGTGCCACACCTCCCCTTTTGCTGGCTTACGCTCAAGCCCTCTTGGCCCGGGCTGATCACCAGGAACTTGTTCAGCTTGCTGCGCAGCAACTGGTCGTTCGGAACCGTGCGACGAGGAGAAGCAGTACTGATGAAAGCATTGCCTCGCTTCATACCGATCGGTCCAAGAGAAGCTTGCAGAGGATGCTGAGGCATGCTTGTCTCGGCGTGCGGGTGAGGATGCACCACGCAGTCAGTAGGTCGTCCGGTACCGGAACCGGACGCCCACTGCTGTGCGTACGCTTCATGCATCGCAGATCCTCCGCCCCTCTCCGCCATGCCCGGTGGCGTTTGATCAAAGAGCCCGGCCCCGGCGCCCCTGTCTTCTTTGCCTGCGACCTTTTGAACCTTCGCTTTTTGAACTTCAAAGACCTGGAGCGACAGCGCAACCGCTTCCGCAGGAGGCTGGGTGCAAGCACCCACTCCAAAGCCGCCTTTCTTCGCGAAGTGTGCAGCGATGCGGGCGAGTCTAAAAGTGAAGCCCGCGTTGCACGTGGCACACTTTCCCTTTTGCTGGCTTACGCTCACACCCTCTTGGCCTGGGCCCAGAACCAGGTAGTGGTTTAGCTTGGCACGCAGAAGCTGGTCGTTCGAACCTGGACCAGCAGCAGCAGCAGGACTCCCTCGCTTAAAACCGATAGATCCGTGAGAAGGTGGTAGAAGATGCTGAGCCATACCTGTGCTGGCGCACGCGTGTGTGCATACACCGCAGAGTCCGTAGGTCAGCAAGACCACTTTGGCGTGAGTCCATGAGGGTTTCAAACTTTTTGAAGTGGCTTTTATTGGAAGGGAACAGGGTAATCGGTCACGTGACCGCAAAAGCGCAAAAAAAACGTGACGTCGTACTGACGGCTTCGAGTTGTGACGCTGGAGCTGTGAGCTGTGACGTTGTGACGCTGGCTGTGACGCTTTGACGGACGAGACCGCCACTCCCTCTTAAATTGTACTGGTATCTTTCCCATGAGCCAATCGTGCTTCGTCGTCAAGTCAGCATTTGGCCGCACGCCGCACAGCCGTACTTCTTTACTACTACTGCTGTAGCCAGCTATTAATAGCTGCTGTAACGTGTCCAGTCTGCTGCTGCTGGTCTGCTGGACTTGGCACTGCTGCTGTGCTTCTGTATGATACCATGGTACTCATTACTGCGTACAACATGATTCCAGTGCTCGGATCCTTGGCACGGCGTATTGCGGCGTGATCACCACTCTTGCCGATGTATCATACTGCTCGCTGAACTGCTGGACGCTGCGGCACGCAGCACTTGCAGTTCGAGTACAACGAGTACGAGTATTACGGCACCTGTCTCCGCTCGCTCCAGATTGCAGAAGAACAACAAACTGCTGTACGAGTACGTCGTACGCCAAACCGACAAACCAATGTGAGTGCAAATGCGGGTATACGTACACACTTTACACCAGGTGCATACCTGGCGCAGCGTACATCAACGGAAGGAAGTGTTCGGAGTGCATCGTGCATCGACAGGACAGGAGTCATGCAGGCAGAGCGCAACAGCAAGCGGTAGTTGCATGGTCGTCTCACTGATTGCACCGGTGTACCATGTTCGAGCACGCGGCAAACACCAGCAGCAGCAGTGGTACCATCACACCAATATGGACGGAAATATAGGCAGCTTTTAACCATTAATACGAAAACCAAACGGTCCTTACATTTCCGTCCATATTGGTGTATACCAACAGGCTACGTACGATACAGCAGTATTTCGGGGGACCATGTGATGTAGCATGTACTGCTGTGTACGAGTAGTAAATAGTAAATAGGACCTACAGGACACATACAAATCTCTATGTTTCCCTTCTAATAATTTCGTGTGCCCGAACTCCGAAAATAATTAATGAACTCTATTTCTGGTACGAAATTTACTATGGTCCCCCTTGATAGAGGGGCATCCTTGTGGGTATCACGCGATATCGTATACAGCAGACAGCAGTGCAGGCCACCTACGATTGATAGTAAGAAACAGGCTAATACGTACGAAAGCCAGGCTGAGATTTGGAGGAAAATAAGAAATTCGGGAGTCGTTGTCTTGAAATTAGTGTATAAAACACCCTCTCTCAAATAAGAAATCCAACCTGAACCATATTTCCTGTCTCTTACCAGGTGCCCTGTACTGTATACGCCCGCGGGTATAGCACTACACGTATTACAGTACGCGACACCAGTTAATAATCTCTTATTTCTGGCCAAGGCTGGAATTCTTGTGTAAGGCAGGGTGTGTCCTACACTATTTTCAGTACGAAAAAGGTCAGGTTCTTATGTTCGTCTAAAATTTCAGCCTGAAGTTCTTAACGGCCGAGTTCTTAAGTGCTGTCGCGTACTGTATTGCACGTATATCATATGCACGTACACCCGTATATACCGTGGGCCTACCGAACTCGCGTCTTCCAAACTTTCCATCAACACGCAAACCACTTGCCCCGGCTGGGGGGGGGGCGGGGTGTACTCATGTCGTGCACGGCCGTAGTCGTATGACCATAGACCCTCGCATCCCTACAATGCCGGGAGTTCGAGTACAACGAGTACGAGTATTACGGCACCTGTCTCCGCTCGCTCCAGATTGCAGAAGAACAACAAACTGCTGTACGAGTACGTCGTACGCCAAACCGACAAACCAATGTGAGTGCAAATGCGGGTATACGTACACACTTTACACCAGGTGCATACCTGGCGCAGCGTACATCAACGGAAGGAAGTGTTCGGAGTGCATCGTGCATCGACAGGACAGGAGTCATGCAGGCAGAGCGCAACAGCAAGCGGTAGTTGCATGGTCGTCTCACTGATTGCACCGGTGTACCATGTTCGAGCACGCGGCAAACACCAGCAGCAGCAGTGGTACCATCACACCAATATGGACGGGAAATATAGGCAGCTTTTAACCATTAATACGAAAACCAAACGGTCCTTACATTTCCGTCCATATTGGTGTATACCAACAGGCTACGTACGATACAGCAGTATTTCGGGGGACCATGTGATGTAGCATGTACTGCTGTGTACGAGTAGTAAATAGTAAATAGGACCTACAGGACACATACAAATCTCTATGTTTCCCTTCTAATAATTTCGTGTGCCCGAACTCCGAAAATAATTAATGAACTCTATTTCTGGTACGAAATTTACTATGGTCCCCCTTGATAGAGGGGCATCCTTGTGGGTATCACGCGATATCGTATACAGCAGACAGCAGTGCAGGCCACCTACGATTGATAGTAAGAAACAGGCTAATACGTACGAAAGCCAGGCTGAGATTTGGAGGAAAATAAGAAATTCGGGAGTCGTTGTCTTGAAATTAGTGTATAAAACACCCTCTCTCAAATAAGAAATCCAACCTGAACCATATTTCCTGTCTCTTACCAGGTGCCCTGTACTGTATACGCCCGCGGGTATAGCACTACACGTATTACAGTACGCGACACCAGTTAATAATCTCTTATTTCTGGCCAAGGCTGGAATTCTTGTGTAAGGCAGGGTGTGTCCTACACTATTTTCAGTACGAAAAAGGTCAGGTTCTTATGTTCGTCTAAAATTTCAGCCTGAAGTTCTTAACGGCCGAGTTCTTAAGTGCTGTCGCGTACTGTATTGCACGTATATCATATGCACGTACACCCGTATATACCGTGGGCCTACCGAACTCGCGTCTTCCAAACTTTCCATCAACACGCAAACCACTTGCCCCGGCTGGGGGGGGGGGCGGGGTGTACTCATGTCGTGCACGGCCGTAGTCGTATGACCATAGACCCTCGCATCCCTACAATGCCGGGGGGGAGGAGGCTGTCTAAGCACTGAGAGAGCATGGCATGAATGACGTTGTGCAGGGGCCGCTGGAACAACCTGGTTTGCTTTGGGCTTTGGGCTGTGGGCTGTGAGCTATGGGCTGTATGGGCTGCGGAGTCTGTGGGCTGTGGGGCTTGGGGCATGGGTGTCTCTGCACGATCGGTTGATCGGTTGCTCTTGGAGCTTGGAGGAACTGAACCGCCAGTTTCACGAGGAAGGCTCCTATCCTTGGCGTACGTCCTCGACACCAGGAACCAAAGAGCTGCAATTCATTTTTCCAGGTGAATTGTTGACCTGCTGTGCGACTGTTCTTGTGTGTAAGTATTACAAGGGCTCCGCTGCGCGGGCGGCGAACGCCGCCCGCTACGCTCGCGGAAAGAAGAATGGAACCAAATGTGAAAAGCGTAAAACGTGGAAGTGTGGAGGGCGTAAGCTTTATTTTGACCCATCCGCCGGAGGATAAATTAAAAAAAAAAAAAAAGTAAAACAGGAACATATATTATTTTAGCTGCAACTGGCGACTTGATACTGCCAAAAGCTCCAAATGTATGACGGCAAATACAGGGCATAAACGAAAATGGGAATATCTACAGTATATTTCAACACGAAAAAATATCGCGAAGAAAGCAAAGCTCCGCTCCGCCCGCTACGCTCGCGCAAGGAAAGGGGCAAAAGAGGTCCACGATGTGGTGCAAGGGCCGACTTGAAGATGAAAAGAGAGATTCATGGTTCAATGCAGCGAAATACTTTTTACTGCTGTACGCAACTAACTGAACGTTATAGCACCCGCCTACCGCTGTATCGTAAAACGTACTCACTCATGCACGAGATGAACATGTCACGTTATGGAAGAAACGACACTACTACTGCTGTAAGATTTACTGAAGAAGAGAAGGCACATCACGGTACAGCACTGTCCGCACGGCAGTAGGCCACGGAACCTCACGGCACCCAACATCGCTGCGCTGCAACACCTACTGTTGTACATACGTACAGCCGAACGTATCGCAGTACCCGCCTACCACTCACTGCTGTATTGTGCTGCAGCATACGAAGTACACACAAAAAATGAACGAAAAACAAACGTACAGCAGTATTTTTATGGGAGCATGGAGAAATCACGCGAAAAAAACTTCGAACGTCTGAGGTTCTATCAGCCTCGTAAGCTCCCTGCCCCCTCGCGATCACCTCTCGATGGACACGCGAAGCCTAGTCACGAAAACACCGACCGCGCTCCTGCCGACCCTCCCTCTACTAGGCAGCGCCCGCCGATACCCGCGATAGTCGGTCGCCCCGATGGTCTAGAGGTAACCTCGAACGCTTCTGAACGTTGATGTCTGGAGTTCGAATCTCACGTGGGTCGGACTTTTGAGTTTATTTGCAAAAATAAATAAAAAAACGGAATCAACTGCTGAGAGCGCCAATTAATAGTAGCGTGGGTAGGCACAATTCGATGCGAGTCGACGAGGGAAGGAAAGGCTGAAGTCTTCTCGCGATAAAAATGCAAGGCAAGAACCGTAGTGGGGGAGGGGGGAGAAGAGCCTACTTTGTGACCCCGGATCTGAGTTACGACTAGGGAGGAGAGAGAAAGGAAGGGCGAAGATAATAAATGGGATGGACAAAAAAAAAAAAAAAAAAAAAAAAAAATAGGCCCGGTATCTTCTTCTAAGCCGACTCCGCACAACACAAGAATACTGAACAAAGTCGGCTGTGCCGCGCGGCTAGGCGCAGGGAAGGAGCCATGATCAGACCGAACATACAGCCGCGCAAGTTCGAAATGAACCGTATTGTAAGGTATCTCCAGGTACAAAATACCAGGTTCCAAAAAAGGACAAAAGTAAGTATGTCACAAGGCGCTTCGCGTAGCGGGCGGTTCCGCCCGCTACGCTCGCTCGTCAAGGACATCACAACAGAATGTGAAAGAACGTCACAGGTGGCACACATAAATTAAGGAAGAAACAGGCGACTTGCAAATGCCAAGAGCTCCATGCTCCAGGACAACAAAGCTGTACTCGTATGTTCGAAAGAGAAAATATAGCAACACGGCTCACAGCACGGCGCCACGCTGCCTGTTGGGTGTGGTTTGTGCCTTTTTCGTGATTACCTGGTAGGTGTGGTAGTACAACAGCAGTACTTCGTACTTTGTATGAAAGAGAAAGCACAGCACGCGGTCTTCAAGTTGTGAAATACGAAAAACAAAACCCACAAAACTGAGAAAGAAGTATGATACATACTCGTACTCGAACAAAACGACAGTACAGCAACACGGCTCACAGCACGGCGCCGTGCTGCCTGCTGGGTGTGATTTGTGCCTTTTTCGTGATTACCTGGTATGTGTGGTGTTACAACAGCAGTACACCGTAATTTGTATGAAAGATAAAGCACAGCACGCGGTCGTCAAGTTATGAAATACGAAAAACAAAACCCACAAAAATGAGACAATCTCGTACTCGAACAAAATGACAAAAGAATAAGCGAAAAACGAAAACGAAAAAAAACGGTCGGAAAAAATTGAAAATCAATTAACATGAAAATTTGTTTTCTAAAAAAAATGCCGCCGCGCCGTCGCCGTCGGGTCTCTTGTCATGGTTGCGCCTCTCAAAAAAATAATCGGAATCTCTGTCATTCCTGTCAGCCTCGACGCTCTCCACCCACCCGCGATCACCTCGCGATCGATTCGGTCCGGGTCGAGCTCTACTGCCTTTCTGCCCTAGTGAGCCCCGTGGCCCGCCTCGCGTGAAGCCCGGTGCTCACCATGGCCCTCGTTCGCGCGCTCGACCATGTTGGTGTTCAAACTCGTAGCTCGCTCTCTGTACATAATATTTGTTCGAGAAATAAGCACCGCTTGAATTTTGTTTTATAGTCAGAACCGATCCTTATAAATTTGGGTAGGCTGGATTGTGTTGGCAGGGGCAGCAACGAATTCAAAGCCGCTTCATGCTTGCCTCGTGTCTCGATGGACACACCACGCCTAGCCACGAAAAGGCAACCGCGTTCCTTCCGCCCCCCCCTCTACTGGCCAGCGCCCTCCCATACCCGCGATGGCTCCGGGCTCGCCCACGCGGCCGTGCTCTGGGTACACGTACGAACACAACACCGACAAGGCTCTCGCGAAAAAACATGTAGGGAACAAAGAAAGGCTAGAAAGTAGAGAGAGGTCCGGCAAGCAATCGAAGGAGGCGACAGCAACAACAGCAGCAGTCCAGAAAGTAGCAGCACGTACTCGTACGTACGTAGAGCGGACACAAACAAAACGCCGGCATGGATGCGCAGCCCTTGTACGTACAGCAGTGGCCCTTTTTTTNGGGGAGGAGGCTGTCTAAGCACTGAGAGAGCATGGCATGAATGACGTTGTGCAGGGGCCGCTGGAACAACCTGGTTTGCTTTGGGCTTTGGGCTGTGGGCTGTGAGCTATGGGCTGTATGGGCTGCGGAGTCTGTGGGCTGTGGGGCTTGGGGCATGGGTGTCTCTGCACGATCGGTTGATCGGTTGCTCTTGGAGCTTGGAGGAACTGAACCGCCAGTTTCACGAGGAAGGCTCCTATCCTTGGCGTACGTCCTCGACACCAGGAACCAAAGAGCTGCAATTCATTTTTCCAGGTGAATTGTTGACCTGCTGTGCGACTGTTCTTGTGTGTAAGTATTACAAGGGCTCCGCTGCGCGGGCGGCGAACGCCGCCCGCTACGCTCGCGGAAAGAAGAATGGAACCAAATGTGAAAAGCGTAAAACGTGGAAGTGTGGAGGGCGTAAGCTTTATTTTGACCCATCCGCCGGAGGATAAATTAAAAAAAAAAAAAAAAGTAAAACAGGAACATATATTATTTTAGCTGCAACTGGCGACTTGATACTGCCAAAAGCTCCAAATGTATGACGGCAAATACAGGGCATAAACGAAAATGGGAATATCTACAGTATATTTCAACACGAAAAAATATCGCGAAGAAAGCAAAGCTCCGCTCCGCCCGCTACGCTCGCGCAAGGAAAGGGGCAAAAGAGGTCCACGATGTGGTGCAAGGGCCGACTTGAAGATGAAAAGAGAGATTCATGGTTCAATGCAGCGAAATACTTTTTACTGCTGTACGCAACTAATTTTTTCGGTCGATTTTACGTCTGAGTTTTTTATCTTGAAATTAGTGCAAAAACCGCAAACTCGCGAACTTATGGGCCGATTTCGATTCTGACCGCAGTTCTGGAGATCCATATTTTCACATCTGGGGGACTCTTTAAAAATAATTTTACTTGATTTTAGTATGGCCAAAAAGTTACTTGATTTTAGTATGGAGTTTTTTTATCTTGAAATTAGTGTGGATAGTGTGGATATTAGACTTGATTTTAGTGTGGGTGTTATTAGACCCCGGGCGGGAAAGCCCTCCGAATACGCTGGGAACCCCTCCCCTCCCGAGAGAGGTCCGGCAAGTAATAGAAGGAGGCGGTGTCGAAGTGGGAGGCCTGAGAGGCCAGGGATGGGTCAACCCAGCGATTTCAGAAGAAAGACAAAAGTAAGTATGTCTATATACGATGGAGCAGGGACTCACGATCATACTCGTACAAATACAAAACGCCTACGTACGATAGCAACACCAAAGACCTCCGGTTTATGATGCCGGTACGACTGCTGCACCGACAGCCCGTCATTGCACGCACGCGCCAAGCGTAGTTATGCCGCTCATCAGTGTTGTGTTGAAGCAATACAGGTACGAGTATACAGGTACAGCAGTTGCTGCATCATAGTAAGAGTAACTGGTGCGCATTCGAAGACCATCAAAAGGAGGCAGCAGAAATTACAATATGCACCGGCAATGGGCACCTCCTCTAGTCAGAGTTGGCCAAAATGGTCGCTTCGCGTATTGCACGCAAACTCTTCATTTATTCAGCGTTGGCTCCGAGAAAAATTCCCAATCCAGAAACGAACAAGTTTTGCACCTATAATATTAATAGTTCCCCTCAAAACCCGCAGTTCGCGCGATCGAAGTATCCCACGCAGCTTGCAAAGAGGAAGCTTCGACGAAATCCTCGACCTCGCAGCTGTTTTTTTTTTTTGTTCTCTATAATACCAGGTATGCTATACATGTTCGCGGCCAAGGGTCAAGGGCGCCGATTTCGGCCCCGGCAACCTGAAGTTTCCACCGTAGTTGCTAGAGGCGGGTCGTGGTCGGGGTCAAGGGTAGCGTTAGGACTCAGGTTGAGCCGTCCAAACTATCAGTCGAAACAGAAAACGTTCGAGTAAACCTTTCACACCTCCGACAGATAGATCATCTACAGATATATTATCTACGGGTAGATCATCTACAGATATATCTCTACAGATATACCATCTACAGATAGATCATCTACAGATATATACCAAGGTAATCTACATCTAGATGATCTAGTTCCTCACCTGCCGTTGTGAGCGGTTGTGCAGGATCTGCATAGCACAGATCCAACCCAGAAAACATGCCGCTAATACGCGGAGGACCACATGAGTAGATAGAACCTACGGTGCACACAAACACCTACATATCCCCCCATTTTCACGAACACTATCTGGTCCTATTCACAAGTATTTACTATGGTTCCCCGTAATAGATCATGCGGATTACGCGGCTCCCCCCCCGGGAACATGAGCTAGATCATACAGATCATACAGATCATACAGATCAGGAATATATCTGCCGTGAAATATTTAGACCATCAAGTGGAAATCGATGTTCTGTCAGTGATCTGCCCGAGTTGTGAATTATTTTTCGTCAAACTCTGATAAGGACGTAACTACCATACCAGGTATACTGTAACCAAGAACCCCCCCCCCCCCCAGTGTTAATATGGCAAGGCATCCGCGAGGCAGTTACATAGTAAAACCCATTGCTGTCTCCGGAAGTGGCCACACCAGAAATTAAATTAACTCACTGGAAGCTGTCGTCCATATGCAAGTCCGCCTCAGAGGCGGTTCTTAGCAGGATGCAGCTCACCCTCCATGCGACTCGCCCAATACCTCACGGCGCTTCGCGCTTGGTGCAAGCAATGTCTGCCTGGTTGGTGAAAACCCAACGTGCTCCGTCCCGGCATTGTAGGGATGCGAGGGTCTATGGTCATATGACTACGGCCGTGCACAACATGAGTACACCCCCCTCCCAGCCTCCTCGCGCACCTGGCTTGCAGGTGTGCATTGCCTGCACGTTCAGTCTATCCCGCCGCCTCCGCTGGCCCACGGAGTACGACCAGCTCACGGCACCGACCCTGAGAAAGGAAGTAAAATAAAAGGTGGTATATCCTATGAGACGAACGATGAATACCGTGGCCTGAAGTACACAATGGACACTATGGACACTTATGATATCGCAACTCACGAATGAAAGAAAGTCCGACGAGTTTGGCTTAACCCCCTAAGAACTGGTTCCCCGTTTTTGGCGACGAACTACTCATAATACCCCCTAAGAACTGGTTCCCCGTTTTTGGCGACAAACTACTCATAATTAGTGCGGGATGATTTTTCCAGTTCTGAATGGGTTGAGGAGCTCGATCATTCAGAAACCGTTTCAGCCAAATGACGGTGTATACCTCTGTCGTTGCAACGCGTCCCCCCCCTTTGGACGGATTCGAACCTGTGGTCTTCTCGCCAGCGGGGAGAGTGCAAATGCCGAGCGACTCGTCTATGGAAAGGTCTCCACGAGATATTCCTGAAAGTGGCGTTTTGGTTTCCCCCCCCCCGTTGTGTCCGCCCCCACCACCCCTCCCCCCTGGTTTTGGAGCAAATCGGCTTGAAATTAATTCCGGGGGGGGGGGGGGCGTATGCTATCTCATCATCTTGATTACAAGTATACGGTGTTGTTATGCTGCTGTGTAGCCATCCAAGCAGAGACCACCAAAAGAGCGAAGGTCAGGAGAATTGGGAGGGATTCGATGCGTCGGACCAATAAACTATTGTAAGTATTTGCATTACTCGTACTGGTACCTTCGAAATCAGTGCTGTTGTTGTTGTTATCACATGAACTGATCGCGAAAAAGATAGTCCGCGGTCACAGGGCAGGCTTCCAAAATAAAACAAAAAACTCTCGCCGTAGAGGAGTGGAATAATACCTCGGGGGAAAAATAATACCCAACAGTTGTTGAGGTTTTTGCTGTTATGATCTGCTCGTCTCGTGCCCCCAGCTCGCGTTTCTGCCTGCGCGGGTACGGATATTGTTTTGGCCGCCCTCATAGCGACCTATTCAGTAGAATGTTTCCAAAGCACTGCGACATCGAGTTTTCCCAAAAAGCACACCAAACAGGCAGGCCCCTGGTTATAGGGTTATATAGGGCTCCGGGTCGGGGTGGCCGGGGTAATAGCCGCCGTTCGCCGAACCCGAACGAACGCTCACTCGGGGAAACAAAAGTCCCACAGCAGTGTTCGTGACAACACCCCGGCTCACTGAACCAGCATCCATATATGCAGGCACAGGTAATAATCGTGCCTGCGAAGGCACGAATAAACAAATAACGCGCTATTTATTGTGCGGTTTATGTTGGCGTCGATGGCGGCAACGTCGACGGTGTGATGTGAGGCGTCCAAATACAAGGAGGCCCTGGAAGTGTGTGTGTGTGGGGGGGGTGCACTTCATTTTCATGCATGGCCGTAGTCGTATGACCATAGACCCTCGCATCCCTTCAAGAATGGGGGCGAAGGGTCATTTGGAAGGGCGGAAAAAACTGTTCGGTTAACCCGTACCTGGTAGCCTGTCAAACGTCAATCTGGTCAAGCGTGTAGCACTCTGCACAAAGCAGTGGCCATTTCGCACACGGGTTTGCCACTGGAGGGGCATCGATATTGTGAGAACTAGCGTGGCATTGCATCGTTTTTTTCTTTCTTCTTTTCCGTCGCTTGGGGCATGGGGCAGTGTCGCCCCCCTCCCGCGCCCGCGATTATCAGGGGTCTGGGTTTTTGTTTTATTCTGCTGCCACAACTCGAATTATCCTTTCCTCGCTGCACGAGGAAGATGTTCAGAAGTAAGCGGGAGGTAAGGACAATGTGTCCGCCAGCTGCCCGAAGAGGTGTGCGTATTACCATTCACATACCCTAGTGAACCCCGGACTCGCTACCAGTTAATCGCAAAACATAACTATAAATGTATACGGTGTGGCCAACACCACGTATGACCTCTCCCCAGCGATCCGAAAGCGGTTTACCACTACCGTAATCTTCTGATTTGTTACGAACAGCTGATGCGAACCGGGATTTGTTTTCACGATGCAGAACTGGGTTTAATTACGAAATTCGAAGTGGATTTTTTTTCCCATGTGAAGACGAACCGTCCTTGTAAACACAACAAAATAAATACACGTGCCGTCCTGTTGACACTTCCTGTCTGTAATCGTAGCTCTATGTCTCAATGGGTTATTAATAGTACCTCCTTTCGAACCGCACCCAGCCATAGCTTCAGAGAAAACTACCTGTACAGCCGGGCTGGTGATCAGCTCATGTTTAAGGGACTCCCTCTGTAAGACAAATAAAAGCGCGGCAGTCTTTGAAAACATATGCTTTCGGTTTTTGTTACAGTGGCAATGCTATTTCTAGTGTACTAACGGCGTTTCATGACCCCCTACCGAAGACGGTAGTACTCCACTACGACTAAAGCCTCGAGCTACTGCAGCTCTCCCTTAATGAAGTAGTTTGACCCTTTTACTAGTGTGAAAATTTCCCAGACTAATTCCGAGTAATTTGCCACTTTGTTTTTGGTACACTGATGACGAAAAATGTCAAGGCAAGACTGCAGACGATTGTCTCTTCTGTGTCGTCAATAAGCTTTGGTTTGCGTAATGCATGGGTGCAGGCAGCCCTTCAAGCAGCGAATTGTGGTGTAGGAGTAGACGACCCTGGCGATGGTGGCGTTGTTGTTGACAACGGTGCGACGATGGCGCAATGCAGCAAGCGGCGTCATGCCCCACGGTCGAGCACTTTGAAGACTTCCTCTGTTGTCAGTATTCCTCGTCGTACACATACACGTACGCTATCTTTGGTTGTGCTCGTCTTCCCGCTTATCATCGTCTGTCGATGCTTCTCCCTACCCCCCCCCCCACGCGGCTACAGTGTGCCG
Source organism: Saccharina japonica (assembly GCA_008828725.1). Taxonomy (NCBI): domain Eukaryota; class Phaeophyceae; order Laminariales; family Laminariaceae; genus Saccharina; species Saccharina japonica. Next base: position 46,483 of record MEHQ01003468.1, on the reverse strand, counting down.
GGACTCGTTGTACGAAGAACCATAATGGACGGCGCGAGCGGGCCCCCCTGGTGAGGTGGGCTCTCAACGAGTTCAGTGAGGTAAGGAGGGCTCCACCGCGATGCTATCAATAGGCCACAGTCAGACTCTCGACTCTGTGGATGCAGCAAATAAAATGGATGCGCCCGGACGGCTCGGTCCCGTGTCCGTGTACTGCAAAATGGATTTTTGGCTGCAAGACCTGCTGCTCCAGCTGTATGCGGCGGCAGTACCATGTGTAGGCCGACAGCCAAGTGATGGCGGCTTTGGGGGATCGATCTTATTCCCATACTGTATCCCTCCACCCGCACCCCGTTCGTATCGTCTCATGGTTTCCGGCGGCGGGTTAAAGACATTTTCGACTCAGAGTGAGCGGTGTGTGATAGCCATCAGGGTGTGTCGCAGCCAAACCGCTGCCGCTGTTGCTGTTGCTGTTGCTGTTGTTGTTGTTGCTGCTGCTGCTGCTGCTGCTGCTGTGTCGCTGCTGCTGCTGTGGTTGCGGGCGGATGCTTTTCCCTACAAAACTGCTTTGCGTGCTCGTCGAGTGCTACACTCCATAATTACAGCAGCTTTCCCCCCCATGTGGTATGCCACATCTCCTTGCTGAGTCACCGCCACTGTCGCCGTCACCGCAGCTGCAGCTGCTGCTGTTGCGCTGCTGCTACTGCTGTGCTGCTGCTGCTGCTGTTGCGCTGCTGCTACTGCTGTGCTGCTGCTACTGCTGTGCTGCTGCTACTGCTGTGCTGCTGCTACTGCTGCGCTGCTGCTACTGCTGTGCTGCTGCTACTGCCGTGCTGCTGCTACTGCCGTGCTGCTGCTACTGCTGTACTGCTGGTGCTGTTCTTACTCTCTTATTTTTCCTTGTTCCACTCCAGAATTACAGCAAATCGTTTTTCCAGATTTATTTTTTCATCATAAACAACAACATCTACCGTCCACCTTCCACCAACGCATACAAGTTGACGACAGTTGCAAGCATCCTGCTGCGCGAGTTCCTAGCGACAACTGTGCTTTCTTATTGTGATCTGTTCCATGCGTTATTTCGTGGCCAGCCTGAGCTTGTGCTTTTTTTTGCCTCCTCTCCCCCCCCCCCCCCCCCCCCGTGTTGTCCTGTTTTTGTTTGGGTTGTCGTTTCATTTGTTTCGTGACATCGCGCTGACCCTTGTGGTATGCTTTGTTTTTATCACCTTTGTGATCGCGTCTCTTACCAATCGCGGGTGCAGTGCCGTGCCACCTTCACAAAAAAAGGAGCGATAGTTGAAGCTGCGGCTGACCAGTGCGCGAGATTGAACGATGGTTGCATCGTGATAATTGCCCTGGACGCGACAACCACGCCACGGTCAGACTCTGATCTCTGGTATTAAGAGTTTACGCACGCTCCTGGTGTCGCTTGTCTCCCACAAGCAATGTTAAGAAGTAACTCGGTAAGGACGGGGCGCTGAGGTGCCAGCAGAGCACCCATGTTTTCCTATCACGTCAGGTCGCCGGCTGGCCCGATCGAGGTACAACATTCCCCAAGCTTATCCCCCCCCCCCCCCCCCCCCCCCCCCCCCCCCCCCCCCCCCCCCCCCCCCCCCCCCCCCGTCCACCCCGCCTCCAAACCCCCGCTTCCCGCAGCCCCCCCAGCTCCCGCACAACAAATATTTGAGGCAAGCTGGACACCCTCGGGCTGGGCTCGGCCTTGAAGAGAATGCTCTTCTACTCTGACGTGAACGGCCAGATGGAGCTGGCTTCCCTAAGCAGAATGGAGATAATCGCGTTTGTCAACATTGCGGCACCGAGGGCCAAGAGCGTTGGCAACGTCCCCGAATGAAAAGACGGTCGGGTGAGTCACTGTACCTTGGGTGGAGTCGCAGGCACGCGGTGAGGGTTTTGGCTCAGCGGTGCGCGAAGTATCATTTGCCAGATTTTTGGGAAGAAGTAGCGCTCGCTCGCCCGTGAAGGTGGCAATTGTTCAAACGATTTGGTTACGCTCGCGCGGGTGTGACAGCGATGTTGGTCCAGTGGTTGATGTGGCCTTTTCTAAAGAGAGAGAGAGCCACTGGCCGTAGTAGAAGCGATGTAGTGAGGTAGTCCTCCCTAGGCTTGCCAGAAGAGCCTGGTGTGCCGCGGACGATGTCGGTGTCGTGTCGTGGCGTCGGTGGGCAACCTGAGGGCGTGTCTGATCCGGTACTGCTGGCCTTGCTCGGAGAAGCGAGATCGGGCGCCTTTTAGTTCAGATGGGGTCCTGCTGACGGAGTATAAACGGGGGAGTGATGCCGCAACGCATCAAGAACGGCATCTCTATTCAATCGTGGCCGCTCCCTCGGTCTTTGCCTGTGTTCGTTCGGCTGTGCTAATTGTTTTTTTTTTGTCTGGTTGGTTCATTTTTCTACCACCCTCGTCGCTTTGTCCGGCGGTGTTCGGTTTTTGCAGCAGAGACGAAACAGAAGAGCACCTACGCATACGTGGCGATGCGGCTAGAAAGGTGCGCGGTTTTGGTCGCAAAGGGGTACCCGGCGCCGCCTTTTTTTTTTTTTTTGATCGACGGTTTGGAGGCGAGGGCGGCGACAGAAATGACGCACAACGAGGTGGGAAGAGTTCAGGGCCGTCTACGGTAGCGCTTTCCTTCTCGATGGTGCCGCGCTACAATGGGTGCTACGACTTGGATACTCTGGGCGTCCGCGGCCCCAGCGAGCGCGGCACGTGCTTGGTGGCAGTCCTCCCGTTCCCCCACCCCCCAAAGAGACGGAAAATAGGCGTTCACGCGTCGAACCTCCTTCTTTTTTTTGCAGGGTAGACGCTCAGCGAGCTTAGCTCTTGAGACTTTGAGCGGCATGCATCTTCCCACAGGTGCGGCAGTCTCACCAGCTCCAATCGTTACAGTGGTTCCACATCGGATGCGAACAACCCACACCTCTGCTTCGTCCGCGCTGCCTCTCTGGCTCCGTGCCATACGGCCCCAAACTATACTGAAATAGCCGTCAGTGCGGCGTATCGTACATCTGCAGCTTGATAATCCTCATGCCTGATCTTGCCGAGATGCTGCGAACGAGCCTACTTTAGTCTCAGCCCTGCCCCCCCCTCCGCCCCCTCCGTACGTGGTGCCCGCCGTAGATAGCAGGGATGTCTTCGAAGGCGGAAAACGGTGCCAGCGACAGCCGGCAGGGACGTGCGGGCCCGATGACGCGGCGACGGGAAAAAAAACCGATGCCACCGCCAGCGGCTGAGGGAACGAATACAATGGTTGCGTCGGTTGAAAATGTTAGCGTTTTGTTGCTGGCAAAAGGGGACGATGGTTCAAAAGGGGAGCGGGTCTGAACAGACGGGGAGCAGTTACAGTAGTGGGAACATCGCTTCATTGTTTTGTTGTATTTTCGCTTGTGCTGTTTTTTCTGTGTATCCGTTGCGTGGGCGCTACCATAGGCTGTTTCCTGGGCTCGGGCTCACCGGTTGTTTTGGTGCACCTGTGATCGTTCGGCGATGCTGCGCGCGCGGCGACGAAGAGGAGAAGAGGGTATAACCACAAAAGTATTGTACAGCTGTAGTACAGGCTGGTTCAAGCCGAATTCGAAACAATTTGCAAGCGTCCGATATTCACGCCGTTTTTGGCAGGTAGATCCTGAAGATTTGCACACGTATTCTATGACCCCCTGCCAACTCTTTACCAAACGGTTTGTTTGTGTTTTTTCTTCAGATACAATGTTTTGTTTTGTTTTTTGCCTTTGTTGTTGTTGTTGTTGTCTTCACATTGAAAAAAAAACGTGCCGGTCTCTCTATCCAGTACCTCCATCTGTCCGTACTAATCCAACACTTGACACGGTCGATTCCCGTGGTCACAGGCTAACTCCCAAATTACCGGCGAACAAAGCACCACCGGCACCAACAAAACGCCCTTTGTTAACGGTTTCTGGGGCCTCATAGAGCACGTTTGCATAGTTTCAGGGCCTATCTCCGAAAACAGAGTAATTTTTGTCCCCTTCGGGCGGTAAACGTGCAAATCTTACGGCGTTGCCTTGCAATTTACCTGGTACTTGCAGTAGTTTCAATATGGTATCAAGTTTGGGCGTTTAAAATATAACTTTATGTTGGTCCTACGTACATACCAGGTAAATCTTTGAACATTTGTTAGAAACGTTTTACAGGCATGCCTTGAAGTACCCGTAACCAGCTCCTTCAGAAAAAATTGACTGCTCTTGACTTTTTGAAAGTCCATGGTTGGTCGGGACATATTTTCGCCGCTAGCGCTATCCCGAAGACTTCAACTTCAAGATGGCTACATGCCACCCTCTTCCGCTGTTCATAGCGGCCAATATTATACCCAATGCGGGGGGATTCTCCGCGGCGGGCTGACGCCCGCCTTGGCTCCGTGCATGCCCGTGATGACCGAGGATGTAGGCAAATCGAGGCCGTAAATGCGGTAGTACTGCCGAGGGGTATGGTGCATTAAAAGCAGATCGTGTTTGAGTGAAGAGAAGGAAAACACTGGAATAGTATTCAATGCACCAGCAACAAATAAAGCTCCGCGCATGTCCGTAATTGCCTAGGATGTAGGAAAACCGAGGCCGTAAATACGACAGTACTGCCAAGGGGTGCATGGAAAATAATCAACATTGAGTGAAGAGAAAGAAAGCACTGGAGTCAGGTTCAATGAGCCAGCAACAAATAAATGCTGCCGTCCGGCACACTTTTTGCCACCTGGCACACTATACAAGTCAATTGAAAAATAATGCACTACAGAGTGGGCCACGAAGTACGCGAAAAGCCGACTCAAACGTTTCGAATATTACCATCATCAGTTCAAGTGTGTGATGTGTGACGTATAGATGTGGGTGCCAGGCTCTCGGCCCAACCGTCGTATGGATACGCCCTGCGTCGATTTCACCATTCGTCGAGGTCATAGGTATCGGTGTCTATCTTATTGTACTACTGTGGTCGTTCGTATTCCAAGACTACTTGCCATGTTCGTCAGCCCCATATGTTGTCCCGTGCGCAAGTAATGACTGACGACACCCAAGATCCTTAGATGCGAGGCAAGGGCAGTCCCCCTTGTCACACTCTTCGTATCGTTGATCCAGCGTGTCGTCAAGCCTGGATGTTCCAACAACCTGGCGTCTCCTCGACGCTACTCAGACAAGAGAGGAAAGTGCTACAGACTCAAGACGAACCTGAGTCCATACTCATATTGGCATCGACGACAACCTTGACGCATGTGGCAGTTCCTTTCATCTATTAATAATTTGATCTAAAAAAGGGTTAGTTGCTATTTTTCAAATAATATTATTAATAGTTAGCGACTACCCTTTCGCTTAATTGAAGTATATTTTTTCAGCTCGGACGGGTCAATTCATTGTTCAGAAAACGGTACATCGGTGGCTTGTATCGCCGGTTGACGGTATAGGGAAACTCCGCCACAGAACGCCCCTAAAATTGGTAGCGCTCAGTGGCCAAGGCACCGCTCGCTTCAATCCACTCGAAACCAACCTATTATAGGAGTCGTCGGTGTGCTGCAAGGTTCGTTGTGCCTTGAGCTGCCGGTATGGTGCTTTGTGGGATTTCCCCGTGCCCTGAAATTGTGCACGCCGACTTGTTCAGTCGCCATACTTGTCCTTTAAAATAATATGGTCCTGTGGCGGTCGACGAAAGAAGCGAATGCATATCATATGTCCGACCAGATTTGTCGTCGATGCAACGGAAAACACAAACTTTGGAGAAGAACAAGCCAAGGGTGGATACAATAGATGGGTTACATACGAATGGCCAATCTAGCTGAAAATCATGCCAGCAACCATACACGCAACAATAATGGTTTGGCTTGCATCTTCATACGAGAGGCACACGATAGAACACGGGAAATTACCAATAACTAATAACCATTGAATCGCAGTTTAGCTGCACTTAAAAGCTTTGGAGTAAAAGGGTGGAGATAATAGGTGGGCTACATACGAATCAGCGATGGCTTCCATGCGGTCGTCTCGCCATAAGGTTGGGGGTGATGGCCAGAGAGGAGAGGAGGGGTGGAAGGGACGATTATCGCAGGGCCCCTTGAAAAGGGTCTCTTACCGAAATATCGACCGCCAGAAAAAATACAGGAGAGGCGGAAGGGGGGAACGTTTTTCCCTATTGCAGGACCCCTTAAAAAATACCACTTATGGCAATGTCGAATACGAAAAACTTGAAACATCAAAATAATAAAATAAAAGCGGTTGAAAGAAAAACTGTTGCAGCGGACGTGCGCCAGGGATAGCGCCATATATAATACTGTGATACGTGAGCGGGTATGGTGGGCTGTGCTGCGCGGGGGGTCCATCGTTAGAACGGAGGTCGAGCTGTACGAAGCTCTCCGCTAGCACGATAGAAGTGAAAGGATGGGTTCCTTGCATTGGAACGCCATCATATGCTCGCGGAGAACCCGGAAAACGGAGATTGTACGAAACAAACCAGCATAGAGCTCTTCAGAGGCAAGGATCCACTTAGTGCTTGCTCAGTACTACCCCTACCTAAAAGAGATGAAAGTCATAGCTCATCTCCCCTGTCGAGCGCTATATCCGTTGGTCACATGTACCCCTGTCTGTGTGCACAAATAATCGGCTACGCGCTTGGTCTATCGTTAATCGACGCGTTGCTCGTCCAACGTCGGGGGGTGTGGGATTGAATGGCCGTTCGGCTTTTCGGCAGCTCTGGAGGAAGTAGCTCTTCTGGAGGCAGCTCTATCTTTCCATCGAACACAAGTCAGCAATGAAGTGGGCCTAGTGTTCGGAGTCCCCCGAGAGGAGGGCACTGCTCTAAAATGGTGAACCCAGGGAGATCGTCAACTGGAACGAAACATCCACGGCATACCGTTTCGTGTTTACTAGGTCCTCAGACACATTCAGATTTTCCGTCTCAAAGAGGATCCCAGTAATGGGGTAACTTGTACACTAAAAACATGGTCTTACCCTTGGCAATATTTTGCACAAGCCGTACCCCCTTCTCCCCCGCGGTATACATGTTTTTTTACTTTCATCGTGTATACCTAGTGCCCGGTAGGGTCCAGAATTTCCCACTGCTTTTTATCGAGTTTTTGTAAAGTCGCGTTCTCGCGCTTTGAGCTTTAAGCGACGGAACAAGGGTTTTGCCCGCATTAGGACATCACTTTTGAAAACCATAATAGTAGGTTTAGCCGCAGTAGTTAATAGCTGCAACGGCCTATGGTCTCTATATATTATACTAGCAAGTCGAGAGATAAATCGCCTTACGGCGCCGGGCTCATTTTTCTCGGCAGGCCCAAAGAAAAAGTTTATTCCTATTAAGAAAGCAACCATTGTCACACAGCGCCCTTGTTTTCGAATGTAACACAAAATTGACCAGCCAGCACGTCTGTAACACGAACCGATTGTGGTTGCGATCTATCACTTTGCTCAGTCTTACACTTCATAAAGTGCGGCACAGGCTTCGAGCAGCACGCGCGATGCTCTTAAAAACAAATCAACACTTTGTCAGCTAAAAAAGAGTCAACGGCATATACATACGTATAAATAGTGGTGGTGGTGGTGGTGGTGGTTTGAGAGTGCAGTTGCACTGCAGAGAGGCCATTGCATTGTAAAAAGCCGCCCATCGCCTCGCCCTAAGGCGTGCCTGGTACAGATTAACGGGCGCTCCTACCACTAAGATGGCACTCTACACAGTAGCAAAACGCTCTCGCGTGCTGCTATACTACCGGTTACCATGCCAAATGGCGACCCGGATTTCAAACTGATGTGCAGAAGTAGCAAGCGGGGCAATAACATATACGACGCAAGTGAAATACATCAAATTAAGAGTGAGCCCAGGCAGCACAAACAGTGAAACTGATATACCAGGCACATTCATGCGATATGGAAGTACACTAGACCTTTTTGCCTAAACGAGCCAATTAGTCTGTGAAGACAGCATGACAGACGCGTGCCCAGTGCCCAAGTGTAATATTGCTACTACTATTGTATAGTCGGAATGGCATGCTTTCGAAACAGCCGCGGTCGATCTTCCTCAGCACATACCAGGTACAACCCAACGCTAACCAACAGCCTCCGAGCTCCGCGCGCCCACAGCGGTCTCATTCTGGCAGCACTACCGTGAGCACCCCTTTGCTCTAGTAAAGCGAGGGGCATACGGTCCCAAGTTCCCTGGCCTCTACTGTAAAACAAACAAGCAACTCCCCAAATAAATGAAGGCAACGCCATGGCGACACGGCCTGCCTACGGCCAAGCTGACGCCAGAGGGAGAGGGAGAGAGAGCCGCATCCCACGCCAGGCGATCTACCGGCAGTCATTCGTATGTTTGCAAGCAGGCGCAAAACTACTACTAACTTAAAGCGCACCCCATTGTTTGCATGACACCCGAGAACGGTGCCCCCGCCACTAAAAAACAATACAAAACTGAAAAAAAACACCAGCCAAAGCCGGCTCAGCGTTGCAAACTACAAAAAAAAGGCATACTACCATGCCTCAAGCGCAGACACAACAACAACGGATGAGCAAAAAAACAAAAATCAACGCACGCACGAGCCAAAGCCCGCCTAGCCTTGGAACCAATACACAAGCAAAACAAGTACACCATACCTCAAGCGCAGGCACGACAGCACGGCGAAACAAACTTTTGACCAAAGCACGAGCCAAAGACGGCCTAGTCTTGCAAACAAGAAAATGCGCATTTACACACCATGTTACAGTATCTCAACCCCAGGAACGCCATACGCCGCCCTGGGCCCGGCAAACACCAAACGACACCCACCCACCCCCAAAGAGCACTCAGGGTCGCTTCGTGTACGAGGCGAGGTAAACCCGTTCGGCAAGGGCCGGCGGCGGTAGTTATGTCGTCGTCGAAACAACACCATTCCCGCCCCTCCATCCGGGCATACGTGGTGTAATGCCCAGAAGCTGGGGTTGTCCCCAGGTGGTGGACCGTGGTGTCCGCGTCGTACACCGCGTTTCCTGATTAATGGCGAGTTCGCGGGGGACATAGGGGAAGGTTTATCAGCATAATTCGTTCCGCAAACACGGTGGCGGAATGTATAATATATCTACTGTGGCTTGTTTTGGGGCCGACCAAAACAGTGCGGAGTGTCGAAGCATGATGGGAGAAAAAACACGCAGCGACCCCCATCTACCTACTTGAACGGGCAAGAATGCTACCAATCCAACGTCAACGTACACTATTAGGTGCTTAGAGTCACCCTCGATGGACTCTTCTAACCCATTCAGTTTTGGCATTGCAGCACGCGAAGGTCTACCTGACAAGTCGTACATACACCGTAGTATGAACGGCAGGTCTCGATTTCGTGTGCTTAGGATGCGCACCGCGCGCGCCGACTGCACGAGTGGTGCTTGCCTGCCCTTCGTGTGGGGGGGCTGGTTTTCTTCAGGCATGGGTATCATGACCAGCGCCATGTAGGCTGTGAGTAACACCACGTGTCTTCGCCTAAAAAGTGTATCGTAGACGCATGGTACGGTAGCCTGCATGCAGGTGCACCATGTATTTTCTGAGGGGGCTCACTTGAGATGCTCCATACCCCACCCAAAAATCCCTGATTTTGGAGGAAAACAAAAGCGCTACTATATACCCGATGAACAACCCCAATGGTCTAACGAGACAACGAAAATTTTGGCAACACGAATATGAAAATATCCGACGATTTTTGGGATAAGGAGCCTTTATTAGGTCATTCAGAAAACGTTTTGGCCAAAAAAAGGTATACCCTTACCTCTATCGTAGCACGCGTCCGTAGCCTAGTGTAGAAAGGCGTGCGGCATGACGGCCCGACGCTGATCTCCCTCTCCGGCCTTGAAGGGGCTCAAGTCCAGGACAAGAGGCATGTCCTCCTTATCGGGGACCTTCCTTGCCCTCTTTTCGTCCCTGCATGCAGATGGCAGTGGAACGGGCGAACGCGCACATACGATGACAGTTGGAAGGGCGAACACGCGCATACACATGGTATGCCCTCTTGCACATACTACCTTACGTTGTATGTGCGCGTTTGCCCTTTCTTGTACTACCATCTACGCGCAGGGACGAACAGCAAACGCTCAAGATCCCCTATAAGGTGGGACATCCCTACTACTGTTTTCACCGCATTTTGGAATGCTGAAAACTCTATGGTTTGTATCATATGGCAGCAGCGAAAAGGGTGGCTGCAGAGGCGCCGATAAGCGAGCGACGAGATAGGGGCGTAGACACATGCTACGATAGAGGTGCACCATGTTTTTTCTGAGCTCCTCACTTAAGGAGCGTCATACCTCACCGAAAACATCATTTTGGAGGAAAATAAAAGTGCTGCCGGATGAGAAATCTCATGACCGAACTATGTTCTGAAACATTATTTGTCACAAAAATGAAAAAGTCCGACGAATTTGGGTTAAGGAGCCCGATACGGAACAAGGGTTTTGCCCGCATTAGGACATCACTTTTGAAAACCATAATAGTAGGTTTAGCCGCAGTAGTTAATAGCTGCAACGGCCTATGGTCTCTATATATTATACTAGCAAGTCGAGAGATAAATCGCCTTACGGCGCCGGGCTCATTTTTCTCGGCAGGCCCAAAGAAAAAGTTTATCCCTATTAAGAAGGCAACCATTGTCACACAGCGCCCTTGTTTTCGAATGTAACACAAAATTGACCAGCCAGCACGTCTGTGACACGAACCGATTGTGGTTGCGATCTATCACTTTGCTCAGTCTTACACTTCATAAAGTGCGGCACAGGCTTCGAGCAGCACGCGCGATGCTCTTAAAAACAAATCAACACTTTGTCAGCTAAAAATGAGTCAACGGCATATACATACGTATAAATAGTGGTGGTGGTGGTGGTTTGAGAGTGCAGTTGCACTGCAGAGAGGCCGTTGCAACGTAAAAAGCCGCCCATCGCCTCGCCCTAAGGCGTGCCTGGTACAGATTAACGGGCGCTCCTACCACTAAAATGACACTCTACACAGTAGCAAAACGCTCTCGCGTGCTGTGATACTACCGGTTTCCATGCCAAATGACGACCCGGATTTCAAACTGACGTGCAGAAGTAGCAAGCGGGGCAATAACATATACGACGCAAGTGAAATACACCAAATTAAGAGTGAGCCCAGGCAGAACAAACAGTGAAACTGATATACCAGACACATCCATGCGATATGGAAGTACACAAGACCTTTTCGCCTAGACGAGCCAATTAGTCTGTGAAGACAGCATGACAAATGCGTGCCCAGTGCCCAAGTGTACTATTGCTACTACTATTGTATAGTCGGAATGGCATGCCTTCGAAACAGCCGCGGTCGTTCTTCCTCAGCACATACCAGGTACAAGCCAACGCTAACCAACAGCCTCCGAGCTCCGCGCGCCCACAGCGGTCTCATTCTGGCAGCACTACCGTGAGCACCCCTTTGCTCTAGTAAAGCGAGGGGCATACGGTCCCAAGTTCCCTGGCCTCTACTGTAAAACAAACAAGCAACTCCCCAAATAAATGAAGGCAACGCCATAGCGACACGGCCTGCCTACGGCCAAGCTGACGCCAGAGGGAGAGGGAGAGAGAGCCGCATCCCACGTCAGGCGATCTACCGACAGCCATTCGTATGTTTGCAAGCAGGCGCAAAACTACTACTAATAAAAGCTCACCCCATTGTTTGCATGACACCCGAGAACGGTGCCCCCACCACCAAAAAACAATAAAAAACTGAAAAAAAAGCACCAGCCAAATCCAGCCCAGCGTTGAAAACTACAAAAAAAAGACATACTACCATGCCTCAAGCGCAGACACAACAACAGCAGATGAACAAAAAAACAAAAAACAACGCACCAGCCGAAAGCCCGCCTAACCTTGGAACCAATACACAAGAAAAACAAATACACCATGCCTCAAGCGCAGACACGACAGCACTGCGACACAAACCTTTGACCGAACCACCAGCCAAAGCCGGCCTAGTCTTGCAAACAATAAAAGGCGCATTTGTACACCATGTTACAGTATATCAACCCCAAGAACGCCATACGCCGGCCTGGGCCCGGCAAAAACCAAAACACACCCAAAGAGCACTCAAAGTCGCTTGGTGTACAAGACGATGTAAACCCCCTTCGGCAAGGGCCTGATCCATGCCGGCGGTGGTGGTTTTGTCGTCGTCGAAACAACACCATTCCCGCCCCTCCACCCGGGCATGCGTGGTGTAATGCCCAGACAACCCCAGGTGGTGGACCGCGGTGTCCGCGTCGTACACCGCGTTTCCTGATAAATGGCGAGTTCGCGGGGGACATTGGGAAGGGTTTTATCAGCACCGTTCGTTTCGCAAACACGGTGGCGGGGTGCCTATAGTTCTACTGCAGCTTGCTTTGTGGCCAGAAAAAAACGTGCGGAGTGTCGAAGCATGATGGGAGAAGTAAACACCCAACGCCCCGAATCTGCCTACTTCAACGGGCGAGATTGCTACCAATCCAACATCAACGTACATGATTAGCTGTTTCGAGTCACTCTCGATGCAATATTGTAACACATTCAGTTTTTTTGTGACTGCAGCACGCGAAAATCCACCCCAGAAATCGCACGTTCACTGTAGCATTTTATATGAACGGCAGGACTCGATTTAGTGTGCTCAGGATGCGCACCGCACGCACCGACTGCACGAGTGGCACTTGCCTGCCCGCCGTGAGGGCTGGTTTTCTTCAGGCATGGGGTATCATCACCAGTGATATGTAGACTGTGAGTAACAGCACGTTTCTTCACCTAAAAAGTGTATCGTAGCCTGATGTAGATAGGCATGCTGCACGACGGCCCGACGCTGACCTCCCTTTCCGGCCCTGAAAGCGCCCAAGTCCAGGACAAGAGGCATCTCCGCCTTATCAGGGACCTTCATCGCTCTCTTTTAGTCTCTGCATGTAGGTGTCAGTGGAACAGGCGAACGCGCACATACACATTGTATATGCACGTGCACATACACAATGTATGCGCACGAGCACATACACATTGTACCTGCACGCGCACATACACAATGTATGCGCACGAGCACATACCTAGAGAGAAAGGGATTTCGTGCCCGCAGTTTTCTGATTGGTCATTTTTTTTGGGTGGAAATTTGCGTTTGCCCTTTCTTGTACTACCATCTACGTGCAGGGACAGAAGCAAAGGATCAATATCCCCGATTAGGTGGACACCCCTACGACTGTTGTCACCGCATTGTGGAATGCTGAAAGCTCTACGGTTTGTATCATATGGAAGCAGCGAAGAGGATGGCGGTAGAGGTGCCGGTAAACGAGCGACGAGATATGGGCGCAACCCGTCGATTTCCTCGCACCAAGAGAATCAAGAATGAGCGTGTCTCACGTATCACGCAGCTTGCAACTTCGAGGTTTAGCCTCTCAATCGGCCGTGTACTCACAGCTGACGTACTTCAACAAATCTGATGAGCGTCATTTCTTTTGTTCCTGATCTATTTTCCAAGAAAAAAGAGGGAAATCAGGGAAACACAGCAAGTATTCGATAATCACAATGATAACAGCCCTTACCTTGAGCGCCGCCACCCTTCCTTGCAATAATGGCAGGGCTCGAATCCCTTGATGTGTCCAGCCCTCCAAACGATTGCAGAGGGCGGCAGCGGGGCCGAGGAAAGTTGCCGCTGTGTTCCCGTGTTACAATTCAATAAGGAGGGAAGGATCGAGGCCCATGGCGAGGGCAAGGACGGCGGGACTAAAAGGTATGCTGTCGCTTGCATTCCATGCTTAGGCTTAACAATTTTGCGTTCTGCCACTTAGTACTGTTGTGTGCCGATAATTCAACACGGGATGGGCGCTGTGTTGGGGGAGGAAAAACGGAGCAGCGTCGAGGCATCGAAACCCGGGGAACAAACGACGGACAGAGCAACATCATTCCAATACAAGTACGTAGGTATAACTGTAGCTCTACGAATGAATGTAGGTGCCAGTCTGTGACCTATCAGCCGCATGTAAAAAAACATGCTCGCCCTTTGACGGCTTCTAGGTTTGGCATGCGCTTCGGCAAATTATTGAGTCACAAATTATGTCTCCTACGCCTCCCCTGTTTTGTGGAGCGCTTGAAAAATGTGTACAGCAATAGCTAGGGATAAAAGCTATCAATCGTGACAATAGCTAGTAATAGTGGCTCTCTGTTTGGTAGCAAACGTTGTATCCGCAATCTGGCCTGAACCCGCGGCAAAACACCAAACACAAACCACCGCACCGAAGAGCGAGTTAACGTCTCAAGGTCCAGAAGGTGGTGCAAGGGCCTGCGTTTGGTTGGCGCATCGTCCATGCCGACAGTGGTGGCATCGTTGTCGCAAAAAACAGCACCATTATTATTCGTCGCCCTCCACGCGGGCATACATCGTCAAACGGCCTCAAGTTGGGCACGACCCCAGGTGGTGCACGGTGGCGCCCACGTCGCAGACGGCATCTTCGACGTGGAGGCCACCATGCCCGACTTGGAGTCACACCCAACTCTGAAGACGCTTCACGATGTTATGCCCGCGTGGAGGACAACGAATGGTACTGCTTGAACGACAACAATGTCACCACCGTCGGGATCGACGATACGCTGACCGAACAGGCTTACGGCGGTCATCTAGTACACCTTCCGACGCTACGCGGGCTCGTTTGGTGATATTGATGTATGCGTGTTGCCTGAAAACATACCGCGAGTTCACGTGGGGGGGGGGGCGGTGCACCCGATATTCATGCATGGCCGTAGTCGTATTGCCATAAAAAGGAGGGGGGGGGGCATCCATAAGAGCAATAATTCGGCCGCATCGCTCGTTCTTCGAACACGGTAGCGGGAATTTTGTGCACGTAGCTCTAGCTTTGCTTCCTGTAGTAGCCGGCCAAACGGTCTCGACGTCGATGCATGATGAGGGAAAAAAGCACCCGATGACCCCCCCCCTCCTACCTGGGAAGTGGTCCCAGTGACACGTTTTGGTCACAGCATTTCCCGAACGACAATGAGGACCTCTTCGACTGAGGAACTATACCAATCTACAGTAATAGGTGTAGTACAGCCAGTGCTTTACCATATCGATGTTCTGCTTGAACTATCTGCTGTAGGCCCCCGGGATTGTTTATAATTGTTTTTTGGGTTAAGCTTCTGTTGACCTCAAAACCATATGTTCGGTGACTTTTTGTTTAAAGGTCATCAGTTTACGTAGCCTCAGAACAGAACGATAGGTATGTACGTAGCACTCTTACAATATTACGTGCCTACTGCACTGCAGCGTAATATCTCTGTGTCGTAGTTATGTGACCACAGAACTGGTGCCTCTCTAGGATGAAGAATCGGCACGGACACTGGGTGTGCTGGATGACGACGGGTAGAAAGGAAGGTTTAATGTGAAGAACACATACACAGCACGCGCCGCCGTACTTCCAGGGCAATGCTGCGGTATATAGTATATAGAGGTGGCGGCTTATTTTTTTAGATTTGTCACACGAGGGAGCTAAATATCTCACCCATTGAAACATGACTTCGAAGAAGGGTTTTCTCGCGCAACCCGACCAACATTTATTTGTAGGAGGGGCTATCTTAGGTTGTGATAAGATCAGGGCCTTAGGCTAAAAACAAATAAACGAGCAAACTCGTCTTTCGTGTGCCGTTAGCACAATCGAACGTGCCCACGAAGAATGAATACTCGGACGAATCTACCAGTCAGTCTCGCGCACCATTGGTGCTACGATAGGGGGGGGGGGGTACCCACATTTTCACTACCGGGTTTTGGGCACTCGGACGAGTGGCTGCGAATCTAACCGGAAATTGGACCTAAACATAGTTTGTTGGTGTTGCGTAACAAAACCTCTAATGGTGGTGCATATAGAACAATAAAAAACAAAAAAAAACGTTATGAGTACAATGCAGTAAAGCAGTCACTCGGCCGAGTGGCTCTGTGCGGGTGAAAAACAAGCACCTATACATGACCCCGCCAGTCGCACATATCAGAATACATAAAAGTCAAACGCGAGACGCTGATACACCCTGAAATACACGTGTCGGCGGCCGCGCAACCCCACGCACGTCCGGTGGCTCCCTGCAGGATATCTGATGGGCTATACGTTTTGCGGGGCACATATCACGGTGCGTACCCGCCTCCACTTTTCCAGCACGTTGCTGGCCTCGAATTCCATCCACCTGTCGTAGCGAAAGCGACTGACTTGAACGAAACGCTTTGGCGGCGGCGCCTTCGTCAGCAACATGGCCTTGCGCGCGCCCTTTGACTCGTCTTCCACAAGCAAGCGGGAACCAACGCCAGCGTTCGCAAGTCGCGCCGCATTTTATTTAATAGAAAGGTTGCTGGGCACAGAGTATGCAGGGCCACATTCAGTCGTAACACGGCTCAACCGTCGATTTCTACTTGGCGTGGTACAGCAGTAGATCAAGATATATATATATATATATATATGCGGAGGACAGACTTTTGCTGTGTTCCGTAAATCACCAGGCCGTTTTTGCATAACTCAATAATAATGCCGTCTTCCGGTGGAGGTCTACGTACGTATCCCGCCCGGTTCATAGGTCTGCTTGGCACAACATGGCGTTTTTTTTTGTTTTTTTTTGTACTGTAGTATTTGCACGGTCTTTGGTCGCGATTCATGTATACAGACAAACCGAGACCGTGTGCACATGCGTACGGCGAAGCCTGGGCCTGGCACGACCGCCAACAACTGCTCATACTTACCCGAAACACATAATAGGCGAACTATAAGGTATAAATATATATATATATATACTTTACACAACAGGGAGTGCAGAAGAGCCCAAAAACGGATCACCCCCCCCCCTGTGCCGCTGTGTGCCTGCTTTCCGGTATCGATGAACGACAGGGGCTCATTCAATCTCAAGAAACTGTGTTTTTTGGCCGCTGCTGTTCAAGTTCTGGGGAATTGGAGCTACTTTGAGCAGAAGGCCCTCATGGCACGGGCCTCGAGGAGGAGGAGGCAGAGGGGTTTTCGCCTCTTGCTCCTCCTCCTCGGGGCCCTTGGCCATGAGGGCCATCTACTCGAACAGCGCCCAATTCCGCAGTCATTGGACGTCGGCGAGCAAACGACACCATCTCTCGGATGATATAAAAAGGCCCTGGCGTCCATCGATATCGGTACCCCAGCCAAACGGCGGAACGAGGGGAGAAGAAATGCTGAGCCGCGGACAGTAGCCATGGAATTAACGCGACATGGATTTACAACGAGGTGGGTACTACTACTGCCTGTTTTACGCACCTGTCCATGGCCCTGTGTGTACGTATACGGTAGTTCATATCAGTGATATTGTCATTCATGGCTTGCCGAGGGGAGCGCACATTCGTCAACGTACAGTCAAATGAAACATAAACACGTCACAGCCGAATATATCGAGGAGTTACTCACGCGAGACGACGAAAGAGCTGCCCCCCAGGGGTGCGTAGGCTGCAAGGAACAGGTCAACCGTAAAAGGGCGAAGGAAAGGCGCAAGGCTGGATGAACTAGGTCTCGTCGGTAGATTACCGTTTATGTGGCCCTATTGGTAGGCCGGGTGCGTGTGCCGCAATGTTATTGGTCGTCCAAATGAATTCGGTGGCGAGCACTTGGTCTTTGCACGCGGAGCAATCACCCACGGTCTACATTTGCTGGCACCTGGCGTGACTGCAGTAGTACATTAGCCACCTTCTCAGATCGGTTTCAGCGCAGCAGGTTCTCAACGCCATACCGTCGACATACGCTTGCAACGCTTATCTTATCATACTTCGTACCAGGTGTACGGGTGTACTTGTACTTGGCGCGGAAAATCCGATATGCGGAGGTCATGATATTTGTCATGTGAAGTAATCACTGGGCCGCTGCATGCGGCAAGAATCCCTGTTTTCCGGGTGGAGATCTGCTCGGCCAGTTGATGTACCCTGTTTGGCACAACATGTGATGCATGTTGTTTGCACGGTATTCGAATGGCGACCTACTACTGTACAAACACACCCCAGAGTGCTCGCCCATGCGTGTGGCGAAGCTTGGGCCTCTCTGGTGCGACCGCCAACAACTGTTTATATTTATAGGCGCATGTTTGTACTTCGAGCGAGCACCGTGCACGTATCATGTCCCTCTCGCAGACTTGTGCATTTTCGACACCTATTATTATTGCTGCCAGCTGAACGGAAAAATTCCCAATGCAACGGAAATTTACCCTAGCCCCAGTGCCCTTGCAGCTTTCGGAAGGCCCGGCTTTACTTTTGCTCCAAGAAGTGTGTCCCCAGCATTCAACGCGGAACGCGGGCCGTGTTGGCGCAAAACGATGTAGCATCGAGGCAACGAAGTCGAGGGGGGGGGAAGACGATGGACACCGCAATATTATGTACTGCTACTATAGCTCTACAAAGTAGGTGCCAGTTTGTGAACTGTCTGCCGCATGCAACATCATCGTTGGTCCGAGGCCGCTCAGGGTTCACACATGCTCCTTCGAACGAATGAAGCTAGACACGTACCACGTGTATGTCAGAATATACACAAGACTGCTGTCATGGTATTTTCGCATATTAGTCCGATGTCGGTAGATCTACACTGTACCATGATCTACGGTAAGGTTATCGGTAGAGCAAACGAATCATTGTAGAGTACAGGCTACTCGTAGTATATCGGTACTGGCACACGGGGTACCGAAAACATGATCGTATCTCAGGCTCATGTAGCAGACGTCATGCCCGACTTATCAGGGTGATCGCACCAGAGATGTGCTCCCCACCAGAGGTTATATACCTTTTGAATTGGAGCGCTTCGAAAGCTTATGACGATAACCATTCACAAGGGCTGTCTGTTTAGCAGCACAGGGGCTGTCTGTTTAGCAGCTTCACAGAAAAAACTGTGACAAAGTTAGCGATGCGACCACACTGCACACACGTCATACCCCGACCAAGAGGTCAGCCAAAGAGCCCCTTGCTGCGCACCCCCCCCCCCCCCCTGCTCCGTCTGCCCGTTCTGTTGGCCCTTCTGCCGGCCCTTCTGCTGCTCATTATGCTCACCCATCTGCTCGCCATTCTGGGGGGCCTGCCAGATACCTCCGGCAACCTAGGGGACCGAAGGACTCTGGACTGTGTTCCACTACCTGATGTCACCAGCGGGCGATAGGGGGGTGACAATTCAATTGTCACCCCCCTATCGCCCGCTGGTGACATCAGGTAGTGGAACACAGCCCAGAGTCCTTCGGTGCCCTAGGTTGCCGGAGGTATCTGGCAGGCCCCCCAGAATAGCGAGCAGAACGGTGAGCAGAATGGGCAGCAGAAGGGCCAGCGGAAGGACCAGCAGAACAAGCATGCGAAGCAAGGAGGGGGGGGGGGGGGGGGGGGCGCAGCACGACGGTTTATGGTTGACCTCTTGATGGAGGTATGACGTGTGTGCTGTGGTCGCGTCGCTAACTTTGTCGATGGATTTTTGCCTGTGAAGCTGCTGAACAGAGAGCAGAGAGCCACTGTAAATGGCTACCGGCACACGCTTTTAAAGCGCTTCAATTTAACGCCGTGTATACGTGGTATATAGCTTCATTCGTTCGAAGGGGCTTGTGCGAACCCCGAACGGCCTCAGACCAATGATGATGTTGCATGCGGCGGGCAGTTCACAGACTGGCACCTTCCTTGTAGAGATACATTCGTAAATAATATTGCCGTGTCGACTGGTGCCACGATAGATAGGGGGGTCATGTATAGGTGCTTGTTTGTCACCTGCACAGAGCCACTCGGCCGAGTGACTGCTTTACTGCGTTGTACTCATAACTCGTTTTGTTCATTTTTGTTGTTCTATATGCACCGCCATTGGAGGTTTTGTTATGTAACGCGAACCAACTATGTTTAGGTCCAATTTTCCTTTAGGTTCGGAGCCGCTCGTTCGAGTGGCCAAAACCCGGTGATGAAAATGTGGGTACCCCCTCTATCGTAGCACCAGTCTGGTCTGTCGTCTCCGCCCCCCCCCCGACTTCGTTGCCTCAATGTTGCCCCATCTTTTGCCAACGCGGCCCTCATTCCGTTTTGAATTCGTTTTGTGAATTTCTTTTTGTCTGCCTTAGTAAGACCATGCTCCGCAAACCCCCGCCGGCTGGAATGTATTTTCACTTCGATGACGCATTGTATGTACTTATCCTTGCCCCCAGGGACCGTGGGGGCAGACGTTGTTCTGGGTGGGGGTCCTGTACCTCCCCGACACGGCTGGTGTAACGCCGGCACAACCGCGTCTTCGCTGGATTTTGGCCGCGGTTCCTTCCACGTTTCCTACATAACCCGCAATCGGTGAGAGTTCGTAGCTGCTCGGTGTCGTTGGACGCGTTTTGTCGGGCTACCTCTCGATGAACAAAACGCCACCAAAGAGCTTCTTGTAGCGGAGAAAAAAAGAAATAACACCTTGTCTGGGACGAGACACAGCTGTTGACCCAGCCAAATTGCTGTAGGTAGAGGCATATTCGTACGCCGTTCGTTGTTGTTCGATGGCTTGGGTTGCGGGAGGCAGAGGGCGCGTGAAGATGTCACGGGTGCTTTGCCAAGGGACGGCGGTCGCTTTCATTTGGCGTCAAACCTCCCTCGAGGCTATAACGTCCCTACATTGAGCGACATATCCCAGGGGAGGGGCAATGGGCCCGCAGGGTGACCTCGCTCTACGTGGATATCGTGTTCCACATCCAGGGAATCTGAGGTTAACGAAGTAATGAATGGTCTTGGTGAACCTCGTGCAAAGCTACTACAACGATTCTGTGCTTGGATTTGAGAAGGAGGGAGGACCTGCGAGCATCCAGGTTAGTTTTTTTTCTCCCGAAGAAAACTAGCTTGGGTGCTGGCAGGTCCTCCCTCCTCCTTAAAGGCAAGCACACATCGTGGCAGTCGCCTTGCACGGGTTCGACCACGACCATCTACACCTTCGTGCCGCTCAGGTTACCCGGGCGTAGAGCACGATAATTCACGTATGGCGTGTACCACATGCCTTGTGGATACATTTGCCCCCTCCTGAGACATACAGTATCGCCCAATCTATTGACGTTGTAACCTCAAGGGAGGCTTGTCGCCAAAACGAACGCGACCGCCGTCTCCCATCGCAATGCATCCGTCATGTCCCCACACCCCCTCTGCCTCCCTCCACACGCCATCTAACAACAACGCCTATTGGTTCAGCCCTCTGGGGGCGGCCTGAATTCTGCGGTTCTAGACCAACCACAATCGTTCAAATGCATGCCTGCCACAATAGGCACAATAGAGTGTACGGCACGTCGAGCGCTACGATGATAAGATGTGGCACTTTTTTTTAATGCAAATATTTCTGAATGATCGGGCCCCTTAAAACAAAAAACAAACAAAAAAAAACGTCGGACTTCTTTCATGCTCTCTCGTGTAGCGATGTTGTTCGTGGTACGCTTAGGCCATGGTACAGTAGTATTGTTTCATCGGGATAAGATCCAATATATAGTACACACTAGGTAGGTTGTTCGTGGTATGGGGGGGGGGTACAATTAATTCATTTAGCGAAAGCGGGAAATTAACACCCGGCCCCCGTTTCGTACATTCTCCAAAGCCTACGATACAACGCCAATTTTTTAATTGATTCATACTATTACGGAGGACCATAGTAAATAGGACCTATAGTGCACACAAAAAACTATATACTTACCTATTTTTGCTAAGAAAATTTGGTCCTATTAAGGGCCCATATTAACGAGTACAAAATGAGTTCAATTTGGAAAAAATAAAATTCAAATACGCTTTTCATTGGTCAACACACGCACCAGCACCAAAGATTAGGATCTTGGGGTATAATCTTGGGTGGTGGTGCGGGTTCTGACCAATGAAAAGCGGATTTGAATTTTTTTTTTCCAAATTGAATTTATTTTATACTCGTTAATATGGGCCCTTAACTATGGTCCCCCGTAATAATTCAAGTCATTAATTAGTTTCGAAGGACACGATATACGTACAGCAGTACTTTTGTTTTCGTCAAAAATCAGATTTTTTTTGTTTTGTTTTGTGGGGGAGGTATAGAGCTCCTCAAGGTATTTTACTATTACGGGGTGGGCTAATGTAGTAAATAGGACCTACGGTACACACAAAAACCTAATACACTTCCCTACTTTTAACAACATTTGGTCCTATTTACTATGGTCCTCCGTAATAGCAGCCTCAGAAAAACACACACACATGGTGCACACCTCTACCGTGGCAGGCGTCGGCATCAGATTTGGACGCGTGGTACAACAGAGGAGCAAAATGTGTCTTCAGAGGGTGGTCGCTTGAGGAGCCCCATACTAATAGTAAGTAAAAAAACCGTTTTTTGGAGGAAAATCAATTTGCTACTACTGCTGTTGTAGTATACGTACACCCGACGAATTTCCCCATGACCCTCAGTGTAAAGAACAAAAAATGGCAACCAAAATGAAATCCGCGATTTGGGTTATAGGAGCCCGTGATTCAGAAACCGTTTGGCAAAAAAATCGCTGCGTCTATCGCTAGCACGCGTCACATATACCATACTCACCCTTAAGAACTCCAACTGGGATTTGGAAGCAGTATATTTCACTCTCTGTGGTTGAACATAGTTGGTACATTAAGGGCCATTTTAACGAATAAAAATAATTCAATTTGGAAAAATAAAATTCAAATTCGCTTTTCATTGGTCAACACACGCACCAGCACCAAAGATTAGGATCTTGGGGTCTAATCTTGGGTGGTGGTGCGGGTTCTGACCAATGAAAAGCGGATTTGATTTTTTTTTTCCAATTTTTTTTTTTTCTTCGTTAAAACGGGCCCTAAGGAGCCCCGTTATGCCAGAAAATTTCAGCCAAAAACGTGCTATCCCTCTATCGTTGCTGTGTGTGTAGCAAGTGGAATAGTTTGTAGTGATACATATGATTGGCGGGGGTATGTGGCCCGCTGCCATAAAAGTTGGAGAGTGAAGATAAAAGAGTAAATCGAGAAGTGATGGCGGTACCAAGAGGTGGAGGTTTCCGCAGGGAATGAAGTAAAATTTGAAAAGTGGAAACGCAATGTGTGTAAGTGTGAAGGTGACAATTAAAAAAAGCGCGAACGCATCTTGTATAAGTGTGACGGTGACGAAACATCAATTCCCAAAGGACAGGGAAAAATAAAACGACGAGGGAAAAAGCACCTTGCGTGAAAGGGTTTAAAAGCGCTTTGGTCCGTGGCCGTGACATTCCCGGGGAAAAAATCCCGTTGGACGTGCGCATTTAGCGCCAAAAATGAAGTTGCCAAACATGGTGAAATTTTATGATCATTTAGCAGATAATAACACGTACACCCTGGCGAGACGCACACATGAAAACACACGCCGTATCTCTGAACTTGAACTGCATCAGCACTGCGGCCCGTGGTTGGAAGAGGTTGAAATTGAACCTGCCACGCAAATTGTAGGCCATACGCACATGGCGTCACGGCAGGACTCTTATCGAACGCGTACATAGGTATGTATGCACCCAGAGGGTTGAAAAGACGCTACACTCTCTCAATAAAGTGATACAAAACTCAGAAACGAACGATAACCGTTGGAAAAACATGAACGTCAGGTAAGCCAACCCACCATTAATACGGGTACAGGAAACACTACCCTGATGAACGACACACACTTCATCATGTCAAAAGTTCCCACTCGTAAAAGACAATGAAACATCTCAGAACACCGTACTGAAAAGGAAGGCCGCGAAAACATAAATTAACGCTAGCGAAACCACCCCGGTTTTCCTTCTGTTGCTGAACTGACTGTCCTAGCGAAAGATAGTTACGGGAAAGGCAAGAGTGTCTTCCGCAATCGAACACTTGGGACAACCTAATACGCCAAATAAAGGCACTGGGCCTGGAAAGCAGCGCAGCCGCATACCGGAACCTAAAAATGAGATCGGCAAAAGACTGAAGAAGGTGCGTAATTCCACAATTGGTGGAAGCATCTTGACGGAAGCCTTGGGTAGGAAGACGTGTAACCTCATAAGCACTACGCACATGACGTCACGGCAGGAGTCTTATTGAACGCGTACAGTATGTATGCACCCAGAGGGTTGAAAAGACGCTAACTCTCTCAATAAAGTGATAAAAAACTCAGAAAGAACGATAACCGTTGGAAAAACCTAAACGCCAGGCAAGCCAAACCATCATTGATACGGGTACAGGAAACACTACCCTGATGAACGACACACACTTCATCATGTCAAGTTCCTAAAAGACAATGAAAAATCTCAGTACACCGTACTGAAAAGGAAGGCCGCGAAAACATAAAATAACGCTAGCGAAACCACCCCGGTTTTCCTTCTGTTGCTGAACTGATTTGTCCTAGGGAAAAATAGTTACGGGAAAGGCAGAGTGTCTTGAGATTCCGCAATCGAACACTTGGGACAACCTAAATACGCCAAATAAAGGCACTGGGCCTGGAAAGCAGCGCAGCCGCATACCGGAACCTAAAAATGAGAACGGCAACAGACTAAAGAAGATGCGTAATTCCACAATTGGTGGAAGCATCTTGACGGAAGCCTTGGGTAGGAAGACGCCGAGAATCCGTCAGGGGGGGGTATGGCATCTCCTCATGACGAAGAAGGAGGGCCACCACCTGTGGCGGGGGGTGGTTGGTGGTGAGCGTCGGGAATAATTAGCTTGAAAGTGTCATAATGGCGGGAGAGTTGTGTGTAACGCAGGTGGATATCTTGTGTCGTGGCGAAATCAGGGGGAGGGAGTGTGCTGTGGTCGAAGTGAACGTGGATTTCTTTTCCGAAGATAGCTGATACGGCTGTCAATTCTGGTTGACCCATGTATGTGTATGGTAAGGGCATCCTGGCAAGGCAGTCGTCGTATGAGTTGTATGTGGAGGGCTGCAATCCGGAAGCATAGAGAACCTCGATACCGATACCCTCGTAAATACGTAGTAGGTCGCTGTCGTCACGATTTTGAGATATGTACTGCACGACTTGTTCTCTAATTTGAAGATGTAAATCAGGGTTTCCGAGAAAGTGCCTAGCAATTGCTCGGAAACCACGTCGCCAACTTCAGGTTGAAAAAGCCAATATGGTAGGTCGGGAGGGCTAGGTGGAGGGGCAGGAGGAGGTGCAGAGGGAGGGGAAGGAGGGTTGTTAAGGGTTACAATGCTTGTGGCAGCCTCGATAAAAGCACAATAGACGATGTTGTCGGTGTAAGGCACGCCGTTAAAAACTTGAGAAGGGGGTATAAGACACATTATTGACAGCTTGTTTTGGGCGCGACTCAAAGCCACGTAGAGCTGGCCGTGTGCAAAGGGTGAATATCGCAAATCTAGGCCGATGCGAGTGAGTGTTTGTCCTTGGCTTTTGTTGATGGTCATGGCGTATGCTGGGCGAAGGGGAAATTGGACGCGGGAAAAAGATATGCCTTTTCTACCAACAGTAGCCGTGAAATTTATTCTTGGTGTGAAAACGATCGGGTGGGGTTTCTCTTCGGTGAGGAGTTCAGCCTGAATAACACGCCTATTTGGGGATATAGCATGCAGAACACATTTTTGACCGTTCACTATAGTCCCTCTGAGAAGTTGAGGTTACGCACTATCATTGCCAAAGTGTTTGACTTAAGCTTAAGTTCATGTGGTGGGACACCGGAGACATTTAGTTGATTAAGGTGTTCAGGCGCTGCGAAAGCGGTGTGAGGGTTGGATTCATCTGAAATAAGAGAATCTGAGCTGTAAAACGATACAGATGGCTCTGGCTTGCTGGAAGCTATGGATTCGTTAGTTCGATCAATAGTAGCATTTGTTGTGGCTAGTATTGCACGGTCGTTCCAAAGTCGTGCGTCTTCAGTCATGTCAGGATACACGAAGTTAATTAGCTCATTAAAACTTGTTGTATACTGCAGTTGGAAATGCTCATCTGAATTATGTTACGGACGGTGAGTTAGAGGTACACAAATTTGGCCACCAGGGAGGGTTTCAGGCTCTATTTTGTTCTCACCAATATCTTGCACGAAAGCAGCATACTGAGGATCATTTTTATCTCGTTGAGATTTTGTAAGCCTAAACCGGTGTACATGGTCATAAAGGGGGCTAGAAATGAAGGCAATATCAACAACATCAGTGGGTGAATCTGTTTTGGATATAGGCGCTGTTTGACGCCAGTCACCTGAAAAAAGTATTGTTTTACCACCAAAACGCTTCTCCTGTCTCGTAATGTCTCTGAGCGATCTTTCCAAAGCCTCTACACAGTATCGGTGAGTCATAGGGAGTTCGTCGCATATTATGAGGTCAGCATTTCTAATCAAATCAGCTCGTTGAGTGTGAGTGTTGATGTTGCATACACATGAAGGTGTAAGACTTTCGTCCATGGGGAGCTTAAACATGGAGTGTGCGGTCCATCCACCGGGAAGTTGGAGAGCAGCGATGCCGGTTGAAGCTACTATTAGTACAGTTCTTCCTTCTCCCCTCAATCTGGATGCTAAGTATTTTATAGTGTACGTTTTCCCTGTTCCCGCACGCGCATCCATCATGTAGGCGTTGCGTTCTTTGTTTCTTACGGAGTTAATGACAGTGGAGTACACTTCATGTTGTTCGGAAGTGAGGTACTTCTCGTGCAAATCGGCATATGCTTAGCATTCGTCCGGAGCAAAAGCTTGTCGCATGCGCTGCAATTCGGTTGTAGCATGAGTCACAGCTGGAAGGTCCACCTGGGCATTGCATTTACCATGCAGTTGTAATGTTAGGTCTATTTCACACAACGCTGCATCCATAGATTATGTCGTTGAAAGTGTATGCTTAAAAGTCCTCGATTAAGTGGTCCTTAAATTCGGACCAAAGTTTTGGGGCAGGAGCCCCGTCTAATATGAGCGTGATGAAAAGGGCACGTATTTCTCTGCCTACTTGAAACTGTGATGCTTCTTCCATACAAATTGTGTACTCCTCGTCGCCGGTGATATATCCCCTAGCCCTGGCAGCATCGTGAAAGGTTGGATGGATAAATTCACCATTGATAGGACATGGAACGGTGCGCATTTCTTGAAACGAACGGCCAGGAATTTTATGAAGCAAAAGTCTCAAATAAAACAGATCCCCAACAGCTGCACTTTGAAAAACGATGCGACAAACAAACGTGGATGGAATTTTCCCTTCTCTTTGACACTATGTTGTTGTAGCGATCTAGGAATTTTCCAGGGGGAGCAACTGACAGGGGAGAGGCGTCTTTTTTTGGGGTGGTAACGGTGTACTGCTCGTAATAGCCAAGGAGAGTGAGATTGTCGAAACACGAATGAGAAGGGCGTGCGAAATAGTTCATGAGAGGTGAGTGGGTGCGGTTTGTAATTTCCAGGCGTTGAGCTTGGGTTGAGGAGGAGGGGAACAAAACGTATTGCTCTCCTTCTAGGTGCGCGTGTAATTTTGGTTACGGCAGGATATCTGTCAATCGTTTGAAAGCCTAGCAGTCTCCACGTTGCTTCGGCAGCGGAAATGTATCTCGTTTTTCTATACAGCTCGATTTCGTCAGTTATTCCTTGGATTCTGGCTTTGGCGTAGTCCTCGCCTTTGTGTACGTATTTGAAGAGGTATTTTACGCAGGCAGTGGCAGTCACGATATCTACATGGCAGTGGCAGTGGCATCAAAAGAATAGGGTTGTAGCTTGCGACCCATTCATCTCCAACGGCAACGTCGGTCCACTTTCCATCAACACGAACTCTAACGGTCGGATTGTCTTTTGTCTTTTTTTATTCTTGTGTATTCAACTCTGCCAGATTTGTCGTTCATTGTTGCATTATTTCTGAATGGTTGTGGGAAGTTCTTGTTGCAGCGTTTACGGTTAGTATCTTTGTCGAGTTGCATACAGGGAGCGTTCACATTGTGAGCACCGCATGGTTTGTGTATCATGTACTTTAAAACTTTGTTCTCTGAGAAGCCCGTTGGCAATACTTTTGTCTGGAATACGGGCCCAAACCCATTTATCCATTTCGTTTAGTTCTTGAGGTCCGGCGCTCTGGAAGGTGTAGAGAAGGTGTGCATGAGGGAACCCTCTTTTCTGAGACTCTATGACCCCCAAATGACTTAAGATAAGGTCCAAATGGCCGTCCGCTCTTGAGTTCTGCCATCATTTGTTTTTTGAGTTTCATTTTGAAAACACGACAGCACAGGTCTGGTCTGTCATACGCAGTTTGCCCGGGGAGAAGGTTGGTGGTAATTTCTGACCAGTTTGCATTCATTGTTACAGTAATAAAGAGATGAGGTCTACCTTTTCCATTTACTATTGCGAGAGCATCTTCGGTGTCCGATTTGCGTTTACTGGGAGAGCCGGGGTGAGACGCGGGAAGAATTTTGCCGGGATTATCACCATTTGAAGAATTTCGAATAGATCGATTGGTGGCAACACGTTGTTGCAGAAGGCTATTTTCAGCAAATGAAAGACGTTCTTCTTCTAACCTGCTCAAAGAATCACATGCCCACTCTTGTGCAATCCTACTGTTTTATTTTGAAAATGGATTCTGACAACATACGTTGGCGGCAGTAGAATGGGAAGGGGACATTAGTATCATTTGCACGGTTCATAGTTTGCGATTTGTACGGCGGAGATTCCTTGGCGTTGCCTTTGCTCCAACCAGCTTCACCATGAAGGAATAACAAAGGGAATTGCAGAGTCTCATATGCTGGGCTCCAAAGAGGGAGGAATCTAGGCTTAGGGTCAGGACTATTTATAGGGTAGGTGACCACTGCACGCTTGTTTCTGTCTTGTTGACCTGATGTATACACTAAAGCTGCGATCTCAGGGGCTGAAACTTGTTCACCTAGTACAGGACCGTCATTGGAGCGACTAACCTCGGCAAATTCTATGTAGGGTGGAGGCAACTGAGGGTTGTTGAGGCTATCATTATTTTGAATTAAATCTACAGCAGAACGATATTCTTGGGCCCATTTAACGTTGGTATTGATGTGGGTTCGAAGCACGTTTGTTGCTATATCTTGATCTAAGTTTTGCGAGGAACAGTTTTCCACGAACTCACTGTCGTAAATGTAAAACCTGCTACTATTCGAAACAGCCATATCTTGATAAGGTTGTTGCAGATCAAATATTCTGTGGTAAGCCTTGCCGTGAAGACATAACATGCTTGGTCCCTTCTGAGGTTGTGTCCATGATCCGTTTTTGAATACCCCCTGCTCCTAAGGCAGTAAAGCTGAATAAACCGTTGTAGCCTCTTCTGTGCTCCCCTAAATTTATTACTGGAAAAAATATTCAATAGCTCAGCGCTTGCAGGTTTCAAGGGAGGGATAGCGTATTTGCCATTGTTGCAACAATTGAGGCGGTGTTTTTGTTCTTCCTTCCACAACATTGATCTACAGTGGGGACAGATGTAGTTGTTATCATTTTGCAAGTCTGCATGTTGAAACATGTAAGGGGTTGAAGGATAATTAATTGATAGGGAATTGAAGTCCTGAACACCGAGTAGGGTTTCGTCACTATCAGACGGGTCGTCGTCACTCATGTCGTTATTAGAAGGTAATCTTGGAGTTCTGTTCCGCATACGGTTGAAGTGATCCTGAACGAAGCTCACTTGAGATTCATTTAGTTGCCGAGCGGCGGCACGACGCTCTTGTAAAATCTGTGCACGCCGGGCTCGTCTTTCTCTAGCTAAATTTAATCTACGGGCGGAAGATCTTGTTTCTCTACGGTTGTTGCAGGAATCAGTTTGTGGAGATACGTTTGAGCGGGAGCGAGAGGATCGGGTTTGCCGACGGGATGGTGGCATTAAATTTTTGAGGTAGCAAATGCCAATTTATAGTTTGAAAAAATAGATTAAAAAAGCAGGACCCTGCTGACCTTTTTGAAGGCGTCCGGGACGGCGGCGGAAGGCTTGGCGGCTTCCTCCTCGTGGGTGGTGCCGAGCTCCTTGTAGACTTTCTTGGTGTTGAGGATGCCGTTGACCGTGGACGTCCACAGGCGCCGGCATCCTCAACACCAAAAAAGTCCACAAGGAGCTCGGCACCACCCACGAGGAGGAGGCCGCCAAGCCTTCCGCCGCCGTCCCGGACGCCTTCAAGCACTTAAGAAGGTCAGCAGGGTCCCGCTTTTTTATCTATTTTTTCAAACTATAAATTGGCATTTCTTGGTGATGTCCCTGTTGTTCGTGGAGCTGCTGGACGTGTAGCAGGCTTTCTGAAATTTTGGCGGGGGAGAGGGACAGTGGCAAACACGAGGGAGAGGGGAGGGGGGCAATGTCAGAAGAGGCGGGGATGCACAGCAAAGAAAGTTGCGGTAGCACGGGGAAATAATGGTGGGAAACAGAACAGGGATGAGGGAAGGAAAATATAGGAACAGGGAAAAAGGAAACAATATATGCATATACTGAAGAATAAATCGCGAGCGTACGCAAGTTCAGGACACATAGAAAAAAATATACATCAATAATGAAGGGAGGCAGTGAGAAATCGAAACGACAGAAAACACATACGTCGTTTTGAAGTATAAGGAAGCGCGGACCGAAAACACCAAAAACACAATCAACACCCCGACGTTACGCTGAACGGGACTATAGAATGCAGATGGAGAGCAGAATAATACACGATTGCGAGGAAACGACAGGTCTCACGTCCACGATGTCCTTCCCAGAGGTGACAGTTATCGCGTACTTGAACTTCTTGCCGTCAGCAGTCCTTGCCCCGCTGCACAAGTTGAAGCAGGCGTGGATGTTGTTCCACTCTGCGAACAAAAAACAGAAAACGCGTAAAGCAAGCGTGCAGTTTGTTGAGCGGGGAGAAAAGATCAGGCACATAAAAGATAACACAGTTAAAGCGGTCTGAAGAAAAACTCCAACAACGCAGCACAAAAACTGATCGTGTGGAATAGGATGGGGGGAGGGAGAAGTGACGAAAGAAAACTTGGACGGAGAGGAACCGGGTGTGGCTGAATAGAAGTGACAGCAATTTTTCAGTTTAGAATTGCGATGCTGACGTGAGCAGAGCAAAGTATCCGTCGAGAACCGACGGATTTGGGGATGGGGGGAGGGAGAGGAGACGAAAGAAAACTTGGACGGAGAGGAACCGGGTATGGCTGAATAGGAAGTGACAACAATTTTTCAGTTTAGAATTGCGAGGCTGACGTGAGCAGAGTAAACTATCCGTCGAGAACCGACGGATTTGCAAACTTTCACAGGCAAACACTAAAACAAAATGTAGGCAACGGTGAAACGGAGTGATTGAAACCGGCAGGCGGAATGCGGGCATCAGAGCACGCGGGAAAACGGACGCCTCTCTATCTGGTTGAAATTGCGAGAGAAAAAACACCAAACAAAAAACGAACGTCTGGCTTGTACTGTTTGAAATTGCGCGTACACCACACAAAAAACGAACGTCTGGTTTATACTGTTTGAAATTGCGCGAAAACGTTGCGCAAGAAAAAGCAAGAAAAATCACAACACAACTCACCTGTGTACCCACGGTCGTCCTTTTCGTCCGTGGGTTCGCCGAGAGTCGGGGTTCCTCCAACGGGAGAGTTGCAGATGACGCAGAACTTGGGGTGGTCCTTGCTGGGCTGGAGGATGGTAGTCGTGACTGGGCAGCTGTCAGCGTCGCCGTAGACCCGTTGGTTACACGAGCCAAACTCGCCGACCCCGTCTTTCTTTTTGACGGGCCTGATGTGGCCCGTGCAGCCAGGAGAAGGGCACGGCCAGTCGGGGTTTCCCTTCTGCAGGATAGCGCGGGGTTTCACACCACTGCTTTGCTTGTCAGAGTTTTGGTCGGTCTTACGCTTGTTGGGGGAAGCTTTCGAGAGCTGAGAAAGAGAAACACCGCACCACCACCCTTCATGATTTTCAAGAGGCTGAAAAAAGGCTGAAAGGGGAGTGTGATGGGTGTGCGGGGGGAGGTTTCGCGCAATTCTGTTGTCCAACAGAACTGACTTACGTGGCTCGTCCGCTTAGGTGGCAAAGCCCGTTGAACGGATGGCCGAAGAGTTGTGGAAACCGTTATAACGGTGTTGAAGCAACGAAATAATTTTTCACTTTGTTAAAAACAAAACTGTACTTTGTACACAGCACAGAGAATACATTCATATCACAGCAATCACACGTAGTTTGCGCAGGACACGTCACGGTATGCTATGCCATCGGTAACATCGGGCGAATTAAATCGGTACCGGCTTTCGAGAGCTGAGAAAGAGAAACACCAGCACCGCCACCCTTCATGATTTTCAAGAGGCTGAAAAAAGGCTGAAAGGGGAGTGTGATGGGTGTGCGGGGGGAGGTTTCGCGCAATTCTGCTGTCCAACGGAACTGACTTACGTGGCTCGTCCGCTTACGTGGCAAAGCCCGTTGAACGGATGGCCGAAGAGTTGTGGAAACCGTTATAACGGTGTTGAAGCAACGACATAATGTTTCACTTTGTTAAGAAAAAAAACTGTACTTTGTACACAGCACAGAGAATACATTCATAGCACAGCAATCACACGTAGTTTGCGCAGGACACGTCACGGTATGCTATGCCATCGATAACATCGGGCGAATTAAATCGGTACCGGCTTTCGAGAGCTGAGAAAGAGAAACACCAGCACCACCACCCTTCATGATTTTCAAGAGGCTGAAAAGAGGCTGAAAGGGGAGTGCGATGGGTGTGCGGGGGGAGGTTTCGCGCAATTTCGCTGTGCAACGGAACTGACTTACGTGGCTCGTCCGCTTACGTGGCAAAGCCCGTTGAACGGATGGCCGAAGAGTTGTGGAAACCGTTATAACGGTGTTGAAGCAACGACATAATGTTTCACTTTGTTAAGAAAAAAAACTGTACTTTGTACACAGCACAGAGAATACATTCATAGCACAGCAATCACACGTAGTTTGCGCAGGACACGTCACGGTATGCTNTGTACACAGCACAGAGAATACATTCATATCACAGCAATCACACGTAGCTTGCGCAGGACACGTCACGGTATGCTATGCCATCGGTAACATCGGGCAAATTAAATCGGTACCGGCTTTCGAGAGCTGAGAAAGAGAAACACCAGCACCACCACCCTTCATGATTTTCTTCAAGAGGCTGAAAAGAGGCTGAAAGGGGAGTGCGATGGGTGTGCGGGGGGAGGTTTCGCGCAATTTCGCTGTGCAACGGAACTGACTTACGTGGCTCGTCCGCTTACGTGGCAAAGCCCGTTGAACGGATGGCCGACGAGTTGTGGAAACCGTTATAACGGTGTTGAAGCAACGAAATAATTTTTCACTTTGTAAAAAAAAAAAGCTGTAGTTTGTACACAGCACAGAGAATACATTCATATCACAGCAATCACACGTAGTTTGCGCAGGACACGTCACGGTATGTATGCTATGCCATCGATAACATCGGGCGAATTAAATCGGTACCGGATCGGACAATTGACAACACAGATCCGACGGACAGATTAAAAATACATCAGTCGTATGATACGTACATACCAGGTACCCGGAAGATAAGGACCGTTTGCATATTAACATGTAATTGAAATGGTGCTTATATTTAGGGTCAGAGTGGTATGTTGATACTGCTGTGCATACATACAACAGTATATAGGTGGATGGTCGTATATCACTCTGAAGACTTAGTTACGTACCCAGGTGCGTAAAATGGTTAATAGAGTTGTTGGAAGAAAATGAAACAACGAAGAAGCGGTCGCCAGCGCTGGGGGAGTGAGGCACACTGTAGGAAAGTGGTTTAAGCAAACCAAATAACCAAAAACGGTTGAAAGCCAAGCCAAGCATAACAGACATTTACAGCAGCAGTTGTACCCGGGACATCTTAAAATTTTGTGTACTATTAACTGTTATAGTACATTGGTGGTAAATGAGGCGCGACCTCGGGTACCTGCAGTAGTCAAATCTGCGATGCATCACGCTGGGGGGATACTGCTGTGCTGAGTGCTGAGCCAAAACACGAACGAACATCTACGTATACGTGCCGTTTGGTTTGGGTTATTTCTTGAAACAAAAATAATCAACAGCATATCATACAGCATACAGCAGCAGCAGCAGCTGTGGCGGCCGCAGCAACAACAGCAACGGAACGGCAGCAACAGCAGCAGTAGTAGGACACATGAGGCCAGGGCCAGCGTCACTGTACGCTCGGCTTGTCGGTCTAGCCCTTGAACCCTCTGTACTCGTACTCAAACTGTTGTGTACACGTGTCTCCTGGTTCCCCAACACGATGATGATAGTGAAATTCGGCATAATTTGAAGAAAGCTGGGTTGTGTTCGGCAGAACTCCAGAAACAAAAAACCTTGTGATGATTTACGTTCCGATTTATGTGCCTGAAAAAAAACATGGCCCACAGCCTTGTTTGAAAACACACGTTGCCGCACCTACTATCGTAGCAGGTGCCACCACAACTACTGCTGTACGACATTACAGCAGAGCTTCTCCTTCCCCTCATCAGGAGGAGAGTGGGCCTTACAATACCACCTACATCATAGAACTCCGAAAACAAAAACAAAAAACTCATCGCTGTGACGTATTTTTAAAATGTTATAGAAAAACCGTTATGATGTTTTACGTCCCGAAATTMAAAAAAAARGCATGTGTGCCTGTAAAACACACACGTTGTCGCACCTAGCTCGGCCAACTCTGAACGAGTTGCAGCGATACCAGCACGAGAAGACTTCGTTAAAATGTGTGCGTGYCACAGAGTCCRACGGGACTGGCGTTGGTGCCGTGTACGTTGAATGCGGTGTACAAACGTCGATGTTGACTGTCGCAAACAAACACACAGAAGAAGTCGTAAAACACCCCCCTACATGGATTTCTACGCGAAACGCAAGCCGATATGAAGAGCCTTTTTTTTCAGTTGAAAAATCAATGAAAAAAAGGCTCGCGCTCCTCGCCGGCTCATTACTTATTAATAATATGATTCCCAAAACCATCTTAAAATTTCGGATAGGGAGGTAAATTGAGGCCGACTGCTGCTGCTCTTCTGCTGCGGTGCTCTTTGTTTGAGTTTTGAAGGACAACGTGATGGCTTACGAAGTAGAGGGTGTTCCTGCTGCTGCAGGCAAGCGCCAGGGCTCAGGGTCCACGGAGACGAAGCTACTGCTCTGGTGCTGGCATGATTGTAGTCGGGTGCTGGTTCTGCTGTGGTCTGGGTACACGCGAGCACGGAAAACCTGTGCCTCTGGCCTCCCTGGGTAGAGGAGGGTACACACAGCACACACACGTAGAGGGACACAGAACAGCATAACAGGCTGCGTCGCCCCCTGACCTTCTACCCTCTCACGGCGATAGAGCGCACTCTCCTACGCAAGTAGCTACACACACAGCGGGGGTACACCACCACACCAGCATGTCCAAGGAGCTGCACAGCAAGCGCTCTCTCTATCTCGCACGCGCACTCTCTCTCCTCTGCTCTCAGCAAGACTGTCGGTATATGGTACGCGGGGGGTTTCAACTTTTTTGCGATTGTCCACCACGCCGGGGAGAGAGCGAGCCGTCCCCGGGAGGGCTTCGGAAGCCCCCCGATCGCCGAGTTCGACGCARGCGCCCGCTCGTTCGCCGGAGACACCGAGGGCTGATGGTGGGAAGGGCGCGGCACGCTCGCGCTGGCGGTCGCGGCTCGGCGGCGGACGGTAGACCAAGCTTTGTGAAGTGTACCGGATTCAGAGTAGGGTCAATTGGCCCGCTTCACGCTCAGCCAAGGGACTGCACAAAAAAAGTTATCCCGCACACCACATACCCCCCCCCTCCCCCCCCGGAGGGCCGAAAAAAAGTTTTTTTTTTTCCTTTTGTGGTGAGATTTCTTGGCTTTTCCCCTCTCACCAACTCTCACACAAAAAGGTCTTTCAAGGTACTTGATTAAGAGATAGAACATTGCTTGGATACAAWCGCCCACTCAAGGTGTGCCTAGACAATCAACAACAAAGATCTTAATATTTCAGTCACGAAAACAAGCCATCGTGCTTGATGAGTCAAATGGCCTGGAAAACACTCCACGACGAGGAACGTAATGATCGCACAAATGTARATCATCGAAGATGCCAAGATCTTTCTGGCGAACGCTTTGCGTGATCGTTCTGCCCCGCCTACTCTTGCGCACGGGTTCTCCCACGTTCTCGCCCGGTGTCTCGCATACCGTTGCTGCTACTCCCCGCCCGTCCCCTCTTGCTCCCCCCTTCCCCTCCTTCACCCCCTTCCCTTCGTCCCCCCGGCTGTTCGTCTTCGTTCTCATCCTTGCGGTCGTCCTTGTCGTCTTCCTCTTACTCCTCCCCTCCCCCCCCGTCCCTCTTCTCTTCCAACTGCTCTTCCTCCTCCCGCCCCCCCCCGTCCCTCTCCTCTTCTGACTCCTCGTTCTGACTCACTCCTCTCCTCTTCCTCTTCCTCTTCCTCCTCCTCTGAGTCGTCTGACTCATCTGACCCCCCGTCGTGCTGTGAGACCTTACGGCGTGCTGCGGGGGCTATGGAACCCTTACTCTTCTGCTGGGAGACCGTTCGGCGTGCTACGGGGGCTCTGGCAGCCTTGCCCTTTGGCATCCTTTTCGCCACCGCCTCCTTCTCTGTCTTGCTTACGTCAAAGCTGCTTTCGAATCTCGCAGTGTTGGGGTCTGCTATGTTCAGAGCCAACGAAGTGGAATGCTGCCCTTCTACGTGATGGGACATGCAGTATTTCCACACCCACTCTGCAGGGCTGCAAAACTTGCACTTCAGGGGTACGTTAGTGCATGGGTCGATGACGTGAGCTCTGACGCCGCTGATAGGCCTCAAGCAACGAGACTTCTTTGCGAAGGGGGCCTTGGATAGGGCTCCCTCCACCACGGAGACAGTGCTCATCGTGATCACTCTCTCCCTCTCTCCTGTCTCTTCTACGGTCGGCGCCTGTCCGCTCTTAGGGGGCTGCGTGGACTGTTTGTACCCCCCTAGGCTGTGCCCCCCTTGGTATTATATAGGATTTAGTATAGGGATGTTTTATATAGGAAGTTGTGTGGCGTTATGAGGGGGGGAGTGGGTCCGTCGTACCCCCCCTCCCCCCTTGAGAGGTCCAAAATAAAGTTTTGGGTGTGTGGTGTCGAAAACTTTTTTGTTTGTGCGCCCTTGCTCACCTAAATAATAGTTACCCATATTTCTACAGTAGTACTGTAATCCTCAAAAGTGTGCTCGTAGCCCCCGGTGGCTAGTATAGTGTCTAGTGCAACCACCGTGCGCAAGAAAAAGACAACAGCAGTAGTACCTCAGAGAAAAGATGGCTGACTGCACGAGCAAACGGCACACCTATTGTACGTAGCAACGAGCTATCGTAGGAAACAAGAAGCAAAACTGGGTACCAACATAATAAGTACGTACGAGATGTGTTCTTCTAAGGCTTCTGCGAAACATACCAGGTACTGCTGCTGTGCAACCGTTTCGTTTGAAGCTGTGTTCGCGCCACGTGGTCTGTTGCTCGTGCCAGGAACGGATGAGACAACATGCAATTGCGGGGTCGTACTCAAAATGATCTAAAAGCGACAACAGCAGTAGTACTGCTGTACGTAGTAAAACTTTATTTGGTTGGCCACAAAATACTGCAACTCCGGCAAACACTGCAGTCGACAGAGTGACACGCACAAGTTGAGCACAGGGGAACGACGACGTGGCGTAAATGATCGATCGATTATCCAGCCCAGGGTAATCCTTATAACACTTTCCACTCGCTCGCTTGACGAAAGAAACACGCCAACCTTTTTACGGCCACAGCGGGTCAACATGTTAACATTACAGTACTGTAATGATCGGTTCCTCTATAGTGACGGTATGAGCCGGCCAACAATACCGGCACTATATATATAGCGGCAAAAACCACTACTCCGCACACTGCCACGCTGGTTAATCCCCATCTGCGCCAAGCGATTTCACAGTCACACTATGGTAGCAGGGAAGCCGGCACTGCTCAACCGGCACTATAGAGGGACCGGCACTGCTGTACCTCGAGGGAGGTTTGACCTTGAACAAAAGCGACCGCCGCCTCTCTTGTCAATACACCTCGTGACTTCTCGGCGCCCCCTCTGCCTCCCGCAACACGTCATCTAGCAACACCGGCGTATCGTACAAATGAGGCGTGTTACAATCGGGGGCAGCACTGTTTTTGGCTAAAGAAGCTTGCTACCTTAAGGTAGAGGTGCACTACGAATGCATGTTTTTTTCTGAGATTCCTCACTCGAGGAGGTCTATACTAATAGCAAGTGAAAAAACTGATTTTGGAGGAAACTAAAAGCACTATATACCCGATGAACAATACCATGGTCTAAGTATACAATGAACAATATTGCAGCACAGTAACGAAAGCCCGACGACGTAGGGCTAAGGCAAGGAGCCCGACCATTCCGAAAACATTTCAGCCGAAAAAAAGTGCCACGTACCTTTATCGTAGCACGTGTCAAAAAATAGTTTATGAATGACGGGGGTCTCCTTAACCCATTCAGAACTGAAAACAATATCCCACACTAATTCCAACTAGTTTTCCCCCAAATACGTAGGACCATTTCTTAAGGGGTTAAACCCAAACAATCGTCGGGATGTCACCCTTTTGTTTTCGCGAAATGATTTAGCGTGTATACCTACATGCTGTACGTAGGTCATGGGATTGTTCATCGGGTTGAACTTTTATTTTCTAGTATAAACTCAGTTTTTTACTTCCTATTAGTATGGATTTCCTCAAGTGAGGACACCTGAGAAAAAAAAACGGCGTATCTCTACCTTAAGATAGCATGTGTAAAAAAATGGCCTCTTTTAAGCAAGTCGGCTATAATAGGTCAACAATTCTGTCGACGCGTGCTACGGTAGAGGTGACATTTCTGGCTGACACGTTTTCTGTCTGGTCGGGCTCCCTTAACCCATTCAGAGCTCAAAAACATATCCCAGACTACTCGTAATCCCAAGTAGTTTGTCCCCAAATACGTGGCACCAATTCTTAAGGGGTTAACCCAAATTCGTCCAACGTCCATTATTGTGTTGCAGTATGTGTCGTTGTATTCTCGGGCCATGGGATTTTCGTCGGGCATATATATACCGCTTTTATTTTTCTCCAACAATTAGCTTTTGCATGAGGTACAGACCTTCTGAAGTAATAAGCCACCACCCTCAGACAATGCATGGTGCTTACACCTCTACCGTACCATGCGTCTATCTCGTCCCCGGTGAGTGAGTGAGTGAGTGAGTGAGTTGAGTCCTCCTTCCTCCTGTAGACAACATAGACATCAGGGTGCAGGTTTTTCACCGTACTCTCGGGACCCTGCGTAGACGCCAATCAACCGATCTACCAACCTGTTGACAACCCCCCGAAACACAGACACCACCAGGGTCTTGTTATCTTGGCCACATTCCTGGGAGCATACCTAGAGGCCAAGAAGGTCAGGGACTTGATATCTACGCAGGTGCCCAGACGCGTGGTCTAGAGAACCACAAGACCCTGGCTGGCGTCTATGCTCGGGGGGGGGGTTGTTTACGATAAGGATCCCACCTACACGATTTGCATATTATCTTGAGCCTGCGAGAATCCAAGCGTAAATAGTGCGCCAGTGCCTGTATTGCTAAAATACGATACAGAGAAAGCCACCGCTTTCTCCCTACCCCCGACTACGCAGGGTCCCAAGCGTTCGGCCAAGCAACCAAGACCCTGACGTATATGTCCGCCTTGTTTTTTACGGTAAGGATCCCGAGAACACGGTTTAATATATTTGAGCCTGCGAGAAGCCGCGCGCGTTCGTGCGTCAATGGCTGAAAGCTAAGCTACGACGAAACAAAAAAAGCGAGCATACCTGGTGTGTATCATCACAACCACTACAGTACCAACATCGCGAACATCACGAACATCACCACCACTACCAACACCAACACCAACACGAGCACTTGCCTCCTCATGCTCGTCGCCGTCGCATCGCTTCAGGTCGGCCTTGAGTAGCCGGCCTAGCCGGGAACACGACGATCTGTCCGCCCTTGAGGCTCGCGTAGCAGTGGCACGAACGAAACGCGAAGGCGTGATTGATTAGCGGCCCTCGAAAGTGTATAGTATGTGCTCGTACTCGTGCGACGCTCGAACTTGCTGCTGTACCTGTTTCTGAAGCTGTACGTACTCGTACGAACATGCCCGTTCGTTCATATCTGATACATTCGATCGGGAGAACTCACAGCTGAAGTACTTTTGAAACAAATCGAACATGACAAGCCTCGCACTGCAGCAACTTGCTGTATGGACTACGAAAACGAACCCAGTGCATTATTAAGGGTATCTTTAAGCTGCAGAACGACATAAAACACATGGAATAATCATAATTCATCGGAGGAAAACTTATATGTGTGCTCGTGTACCTTTGCAAGCAAAACATAAAACACAATGGAATATTTGCATAGAGCAGAACGACATAAAGTAAATGGAACAAATCATCTGATGAGGAAAACATTACAGTAGTTTGTGTGTGCATTCTTCTCGTGATGCTACTGTAATTGGATGTAGTTATTTATGTACCTTAAATTTTCCACAGATAAAACCTGAGCCTTCGGGACAAAATCAGATATCAATGTGGTTTTGTTTTGCAGCAACCTGCCCTTTTGGGAGCCGGAACTTGAATGAAAACGCTTGGCATCACGCACGCGTTCACGGTTCACGGGTACGCATTCAACGGAGTACGAAGGGCGAGGGGCGTTGAAGTCGATGCTATCGCCACAGCAACACTGTGAAATGTAGAGTGCACCTACCGTAGACACTCACATGAGGATGGAACGCG
The DNA here is from genome assembly GCA_008828725.1 of Saccharina japonica. Taxonomy (NCBI): domain Eukaryota; class Phaeophyceae; order Laminariales; family Laminariaceae; genus Saccharina; species Saccharina japonica. The sequence continues at coordinate 5,874 of MEHQ01003468.1, read as the reverse complement.
AACCGACATGGACAGCGACTCTTCGGAGAAGACGATGCAGAGGGCTGACAAATACTACTCACTGCAAATATTTTAAAAGGTACCCTTTTGTATTCGCGCACTACCATTCCCTATGTCAAGATTCAAACAAATGGTCGAGCATGCCACCCAAAATCCAAGATCGTGCCTACTTCTCGCTTGTCTCTCTCAGCCCCCGCACGCGTTCACGGCGAGGTAAGCAGGGGAGACGAAAGGCGAGAGGCGTTGAAGCCGATCCTCGAAGAGAGCTCTCGAATAAATAAAATAAAAACTCGATATAATGAAGCGTCGATAATCCGATACTGAGACCGACACGGTGAAAAAATGCTTGCCAATGCATGGCCTAGGATTGGTCATACATTATTATATATATATATATATGAGTCGTGTCATGTATGTCACAGGCCCTTGTTGCCACTTACAAATACGTCACGTACCCGGATAGTACGATCCCATATCACCAGACTGTCTCGGAAGAGACAGGCACATCACGCCAAGGACTCATCCGGGAAAACGTCAACCATAACAATATTGCCTCACCACCTAATACGAAGCCCAAATATCCGCAGACCAGAATCGACCATCGCAGTATCACAAAGCCCCCCTACTGGGTGCGAGATACATGACAGGTCCCGAACAACTTAATATGGATTGCCAAGTAAAACGGCACATCCCAACTTCCATCATAAAGCATTGCCAAGTTAAGCGGCAATTCCAAATTCCGTACTAAACTATTGCCAAGGTAAAACGGCACTCCCAACTTCCATCATAAAGAACTGCCAACGTAAAACGGCAATCCCAATTTCCATCATTAATATTTGACAAGGTAGAACGGCAATCCCTATTTCCACCACGAACAATTACCAACGTAGAACTGCAATCCTACCTTCCATCATAAGCCATTGCCAAGGTAAAACAGCAAACCCGAATCCCATCACAAAATCATTGCCAAGGTAAAACGGCAAACCCGAATTCCACCATAGATCATTGCCAAGGTAAAACGGCAATCCCAACTTCCACCAGAAATAAGCGTCAAAGTAAAACGGCAATCTCAAACAACAACATACAAAATTGCTGAGGTATCACGGCAATCCTACCATGCCCAATTTCCATATGAGCAATTGCCAAGGTAAAACGGCAATCCCAACTTCCATAATACCTCATTGCCAAGGTAAAACGGCACGGTAAAACTAAAACGGCCAAATCACAATTTCCACCATAAATAAATGTCAAGGAAAACGGCAATATCAAACTCCAATATATAAAATTGCCAAGGTTACACGGCAATCTCAAACTCCAACATACATAATTGCCAAGGTAAAACGGCAATCCCAACTTCCACAATACCTAATTGCCAAACTAACACGGCAATCCTACTATGCCAAAGTAAAACGGTAATCCCAATTTCAAAATGAGTAATTGCCAACGTAAAACGGCAATCCCAACTTCCATAATACCTAATTGCCAAGGTAAAACTGCAATCCCATATTCCATCACTACTAATAGCCAACGTAAAACGGCAATTCTAAATTCCGCCATAAATCAATGCCAAGGTAAAACGGCAAACTCGAATCCCATCACAAATCAATTGCTAAGGAAAAACAGAAATCCCAACTTCGATCATAAATAAGTGTCAAGGAAAAACGGCAATCCCAAACTCCAACATATAAAATTGCCAAGGTAAAACGGCAATTCGAAACTCCATCATAACTCACTGCCAAGGTAAAAACAGCACTCCCAATCTGCATCATGAATAATTGCCAAAGTAGAATGGCGATCCCAACTTCCATCGCAACAACTATTTGCCAACTCCAAATGGCAATCCCAATGCCAAATCTGTCCATATCAATTTCGGACCACCTCTCCGTTAATCTAGCATATCAGTTTGCGTTTTGGATCAACCAGTCTATTGTTTTTCCCGGAGGGCCGTATTCCTCAGAACTGGCGTCCAAAAAAATGATTTTGGGTTTTAAGTCCGTACCAGTTATGTTCCAGGGGCTGGCAACAACGACAAATCAAATCGTCAAACTTCAACTCTGGAGAAACAGATAACTTCGAAACAAAATATCTCTAAAACTCCGTTGAGCATTCTGTGGAGCATCCCTTTCGTTTTGGCAGTCCTGCTGGGTAACACGGGTAATATGGACCTAAAACCAAAAGCCTCGGGTCGCAAAACAAAAGTTCCCATGCTATTATTAATAATAGGCCTGATTCTTGTGTGTGTGTGCTTTTTCCCGGTCCGATTCGGGCTTTTCAGCCAACCGCAGACGCTTTACCCCCGCAAAGCTACGGCGTCCGCCGTGCGCTCCTCGGAGTGAGAGGTGCCCAGCTCAAACATTCGGTTCTCCATCAACGCAGTTCAAAGTTTTGCCCACTAGCCCAAACGTGACCCAAAATAATCTGAAGTAGCTCCAAATCCGAAAATACGTCTATTTTCGAACGAGGGACAGCTTCAGATTATTTTTCGTCGGATTTAAACCTCGAATTATTGCCCACGAGCCAAAACCTGACCAGAATAATCTGAAGTAGTTCCAAATCCGAATATACGTCTATTTTCGAACAAGGGACAGCTTCAGATCATTTTTCGTCGGGTTAAAACTTCGAGTTATTGCCCACTGGCCAAAATCTGTCCCAAAATAATCTGAAATAGCTCCAAATCCGAAAATACGTCTAATTTCGAACGAGGGACAGCTTCAGATTATTTTTCGTCGGATTAAAACCTCGAGCTAAGTCTCCGGAGAAGCGGAGTTATTATCGCCCATTAGCCAAACTCTGACTCAAATAATCTGAGGTAGTTCCAAATTCAAAAACACGTCTATTTTTGAACGAGGGACAGCTTCAGATTATTTTTCGTCGGAATATGCACTGTGGGCAAAACCTCGAACTAAGCCTCTGGAAAAGCGACCTTTCAAACTGGGGACCTCTCGGGCAGACTCCGGGCTGATTCCCAGAAGTGCATGACAGAGTTTCCCAGTGTATCGGGCAACAACGGACAAGAACCTAAAAGCAAAGTCAAAGTCACACCGAATGAAATCTGATCCGCATAAGAATCGGCCTTAGACTCCCCGACCCCCAATTATTGAGGGATAAAAAACAGCATATAACAAAAATAAACAAAACCTTGAACAAGGCATTTTAAACGAAACGGAGACCTGACGACGCCAAAATCCCGAAAAACAAATAATGCTGCGCAGCGTTGACATCCATCTGGTTCGGTGACAGTGTTGTCAATGCCGGAGTCGTATTCATGGACGTCGATGTCGGTGTCGATGTTGACATAGCACTTGGACGTACTGCTGCAGGTGCTGTGTAGTTCCCTTAGACCAGCATCATTGAAAAAAGGAGTAAAAAAAAAGCGTTTTTGCTGCCGTTACGTGGAGTACACGATCGTGGTGGTATGATTACCGACCGTACACAAGCGTGCCCGCGAAATAAAAGGAGATGATGGTGATGGTCTGGGAAGTGCTGGCGGCGATGCTCGCGATGGTATGCGTATGCTGCCGTCGGCAATGCTGCTGTCGTCGTCGTCTTCAACGGCAGTGCCGTCATCATCGTCGTCGTAATCGTCGTCATAATCGGCATCGTCGTCAGGGTTGTTGCTGCCGTCCCTCTCGCCTCTTCAAAATAAACGCGTCGACGCCCCAGTCGTCCGCCTCCTCCCCCCTCCCCGTCGGCAAAGGGCAGCGACGTGAGCGTGATCGCGTTGTTGCAGTGAGAAGCGAGGAGTGCGAGGTATACCTGTACGAGGCTTTCCGCGTGAGCGCACAATACAAACTTGTGCTGCTGGTGTCACTCGCGGCACGCGCTGCTCCGGACACCAGGCCATCCATCCATTGTCGTGGTCGATGAAGCAGACTCCAGGTCCTCGAACCGTGCTGTTCACATCCTGGAAGCACATCCAAGCCTGGGGAGTGGTCATGGGCCGGGCTGGAGTGACATTGTCGGGCAGGAACGTCTGCGTACCACACAAATAGGCGAAGGGTGCGAAAACAATCAGAATTTACGCAGTAGGGGCGACAGCAGAATATCAGATTTCCACGTACAGCGTTAGTTCGGCTAAAATGGACAGCAAACCGTGTGCACATTGTAAGCCGACTGAGGAAGGGTATACATGTTAATCTACAGCGTACGTCTCGATGGATCGTGACGCCCAGTCTAATCTACAATTGAGGACTGTTCACGTCACAAACTCTCTCCTCCTACGAGGAAATTAATAGTATACTTCGAAGTATTACATCAAACAAACGAAGCCCTGACGCCGCAAATATCTACCTGGTAAATATTGTGATCACAATCAGAAACACCGGCAGTAATGTGATAATCACGTGTCATCGTAGAGTTGTGCTTGTTTGCGATAAAAAACGCATGCTCGCCTAAAGAACGACGTTGCAACCGGGAAAATGATCGCGGAAAGGGAACACGGTTTTCGGGAACGCGTGCGTCTGGAGGTTTGCCGAAAATTTGTCTACAGGTTTACGGATTTCTTGCGAAGGGTTACTACTCGCGAACGTGCGAGTTCTCTGTTGCAAAACCGCATAATGTGTATACTATGCATACGCCTCCGAAACCTGTTGGCAGAAGTTACTGCACATTGTGTGAGACTCATGGACTGCTCTACATGGCCTACGGTTAGCCCGCCGCTACATACCGCAGCAGTAAATGTAATGCACTCCCAGCATGTCCGACGCCAATTGCCTACAGAGAACTGCTACCGCTTTAGTTGCGCCGGTGAAAAGCGAAACAACGCCCGACAGAATGTGAGCTGCTTGTACGTCTGTCCCACCTCCATCCCGGGGCGCTGGTACGAAACGTTGCTGCTGCGTAGGGAGGCCAGTTTATGGTCACACTGGATCCTCTTCCTCTCGCACTTTATTGTCTCACCCGTCAAGCTTTTTCTCATGAACAGTGAGAGCTTGAAGGGTGAGGCCGCAAAGTGCGAGAAGAAGAGGGTGGGGTGTGGCCAGAAACTGGCCTCGCTAAGCGGCACCAACGTTTCGTGCGAGTGCCTATCCAAACGGTTACACGGCCGCCGGAGGCACAACATTGTGGCACACGACAGTTTTTTACCACCAAAACAAGAGCCAATACAGTACTGACACGTTATATGTACGTACATGAGGTGCTGTCGATCAACACGGAGAAGGTCGCGTCTAAAAGCGCCCACCCATCTTATCGCGGCGTCAAGTATGACGGGAGAGCTATCGACCGTTGAAGAGGTGTAAAAAGAGGCACAAACCACACAGTTTACTGGACCGCAACAACCAGACAATGTATTTTCACCTTGTTATTGCGTTGTGAGTGCGAGTACACAGCGATGTAGAACGGACATCAACTTTCGGCAGCTGCAGTAAGCTCAGTGGCTTTACCTGCCTTACGTGTAAGCAGGCCCTTCACACAAGCGAGGTATACGCGGCAAAAGGAGCGCTGCCTACCACTCACGTACCTACACTCGTCGACCAAATCTTGACACGCGTCATACTTCTGGAAGATGGGCACAATCTTGCTTTCCACCTCGTCGAGCTTCTCGAGGGCGACCATATTATGCTTCGTCATGTCGTCTATGACTTTGTTGCACTTGATGAGGTCGTCCATAGCCTGTCGATCGGGTCAAAGGCGTGGTGCAGTGCGGTGCGTGGTGCGAGTCACGAGCACGCCGGTGCTAGGGGGTGGTGAAGGGTGATACAGTAGGTGTCAGACTGACGAAACATGATGGCCAACAGGAGACGCCGATATGCGGCGCCATGGTTGGATCAGGAGACCTAACTAACTGAAGCTCAAGCTCCCCCATCGTTGATGAGGCTGTCGACGCCCACCACCCATCACGCGCTCATGACGCTTCAAGTCGGGCGCCAGCAC
>MEHQ01001075.1:435550-472491 GCA_008828725.1 Saccharina japonica | reverse complement strand
CAAGTGATTTATCCCCCAATTCCTTAATCCCAAGTGATTTATCCCCCGAATCCTTAATTCCAAGTGATTTATCCTCCAAATAAATACTTAATCCAAGTGATTTATCATCCAAGTAAATACTTAATTCCAAGTGATTTATCCCCCAATTCCTTAATCCCAAGTGATTTATCCCCCGAATCCTTAATTCCAAGTGATTTATCCTCCAAATAAATACTTAATCCAAGTGATTTATCATCCAAGTAAATACTTAATTCCAAGTGATTTATCCCCCAATTCCTTAATCCCAAGTGATTTATCCCCCGAATCCTTAATTCCAAGTGATTTATCCTCCAAATAAATACTTAATCCAAGTGATTTATCATCCAAGTAAATACTTAATTACAAGTGATTTATCCCCCAATTCCTTAATCCCAAGTGATTTATCCCCCGAATCCTTAATTCCAAGTGATTTATCCTCCAAATAAATACTTAATCCAAGTGATTTATCATCCAAGTAAATACTTAATTCCAAGTGATTTATCCCCCAATTCCTTAATCCCAAGTGATTTATCCCCCGAATCCTTAATTCCAAGTGATTTATCCTCCAAATAAATACTTAATCCAAGTGATTTATCATCCAAGTAAATACTTAATTCCAAGTGATTTATCCCCCAATTCCTTAATCCCAAGTGATTTATCCCCCGAATCCTTAATTCCAAGTGATTTATCCTCCAAATAAATACTTAATCCAAGTGATTTATCCTCCAAGTAAATACTTAATTCCAAGTGATTTATCCCCCAAATGCTTAATTACAAGTGATTTATCCCCCAAATCCTTAATTCCAAGTGATTTATCCTCCAAATAAATACTTAATTCCAAATGATTTATCCCCCAAACGGAATAATAGTGGTGCAGTCCTTAAGGGGTTTAGTTCCGCTTTTTTTTTCCGAGTAACGACGCCGATTTTTAGTATGACCATGACCACAGCAGCATATAAAATCCGTAAGTACGCGCGATCGAAGTATTACACTCAGCTAGCAAAGATGAGCTTCGACGAAATCCTCGAGTTCACAGCTGTTGTTTTTTTTATTTTTTTAATATAGTACCAGGTAAGCTGTTTTTTGTCGTGTCGTCTCGCGTAATTAATTATGATATTATGTGTTATTATTATGCATGGGCACAGCGGCAACTAATTCCGATAAGGAAATGTTATAGTAGGTTGTTACCCTGCGTGTGTCGTACGTACACAAACATATATACACACCAGGAGGAGATATATCTCAATCATCATGTGCGATGATGATGACCGTATATGATATATTTTCCTTCGGCGCTGCTGTGTGTGTTGTTTTCACACTAACCCGTTATTTCTACTCAACCACATCAGTACACCCAATGCCTGTCCTGATTCCTAATCCTGGAGATATACAAAGTCTGTGGTCACAGACTGTGAAACAGAGAAAAACCAAAACAAAATAAAGTGGGTGGGCAAAATATATTAGGAACAACAGGTAGGTGCGAGTATTATGTATGCAGCACGTACACCGGAGGCAAACAGGAACCAATCGCAAGAAGAACAGAAGAAGAAGGAGAACAAAATAACAAAATAACAAAATAACAAAATAACAAAATAACAAAATAGCAAGAAGAGACGGATGGACGCGAAGAGCGTGACAAGTAAATATATTTAGGAATACATTAATTTTTACCTACCGCCCTGTTCCGATCGACGACGATCCTGAATCCTGCTGAATGGTGAAGGAGAAAAGTTTGATACCACTCTGTCCTGAAATGTAAGCACTACTTGTATATGAACATTCAATAAAACGTTTCTTACATTTTGGTACATAGTGGAATATTATTTCGGTATACCCCCGGTGTAGTATTAATAGCTGCCGTGTACCGCTGTGGCTGTTGTTGTTGTTGTTGCTGCTGTTGTTGTTGCTGTTTATTATTTATTATGTATTATGTATTATGATGTGTTATTATTATCTCGTTTGCCTTCCGACAATGTGCAGGACATTATTTGTTTTGTTAATAAACCATATAATTGCCGTTCTGCAGATAAATGCTCGAACTAATAACAACGTCGATCACCCATAATAAACCAGCTACCTGGTACTTAACCCATTCAGGACTAAAAACTATATTCCACACTAATTCCAAGTATAGTTTGTCCCCAAATGTGGGGGACCAGTTCTTAACCCTTATTCGTAGGACTGGAGTCCCGTTTTGGGGACAAATCACTTAGAATTAGAGTGGTTTGTCCCCAAAACGGGACTGCAGTTCTTCACACAACAACAAACAACACAGAAACAACAAGAACACACCCAGCGAAACCTAAGAAGGGAGCTATTGCGACGAGGGACCATAGTAAATAGGACCAAATATTGTTAGAAAAATAAATAAATATAGAGGTTTTTGTGGTCGACCGTAATATATTACTAACAATATTTAATCCTACGAGTGTTTACTAACAATAATATTATGGCATAATAAGTAGGCCCTGTTTACTATGGTCGACCGTAATATATTATGCCATGGTAGGTACAGGCTAAAGCCTACAGTAGTTCTTGGTAGCTCGCCATCCTTTGCCTCCTTCTTCTGCCTGATACACATGTTATTATCCCTTTACAGCATCATCATCATCATCATCATCATCTGTCTCCACGCCTTGCCCTTATACTCCACCCTCGTTGCCTTACCAGGTATTAGATTATCTCACGCCTACGAACATTTATAGCGTTCCGGGATTGACTCCAGAGGAAAACGGCGACTGACCGATGGAGCGATAAATAATGATAAATGCTTGTAACGTCGACAGCACGAAGCATGAGATGGAGCATGAGAGGTGACAATAGTATAGGTCCCGGGGGGCGTACTTCATTTTTCATGCATGGCCGTAGTCGTATGACCATAGACCCTCGCATCCCTACAATGCCGGGACGGAGCATGTCGGATTTTCACCGACCAGGCAGTCGTTGCTAGCACCAAGCACGGAGCGCCGTGAGGTGTTGAGCGAGTCGCATGGGGGGGTGCTGGGGTCGGGGATAGAGGGGGTGGGGGATGTGCGTCCTCCGAGAGGGGGTGCAGCGTGTAGAGCAGAGAGACAGACGACGTACGGCACGCGCACAGCATGTGCTGAAAATGGCTGTGCATGGTGGGGATAATATTGAATTGTACACCCCAGCAAGCACCAAACAAACTCTTCTTCTTCTTCTCTGGAGACGGTTAGTAAAACCGCAACTAAACAGTATTAAAAAAACTCTTGTTTTTTTTTAAATATACAGTGCTGCAGGTCTGTCTCTGTACGATCTGGATGGGTCACTATTAAAGAGTAAACACGTTGTATTACTCCTCCGGTATCCCACGCCTACTTACAGGCGTGCTTCTGTTGTTGCCTAGGTCAAGTAGCGTAGTATATATAGAGTCACAGCGGGAGCGGGGGGGGGGGGGGGGGGGTATTTAGGTTGCGCATGGCCGCAGTCGTACGGCCATACAAACCCTCGCACCCCTACAACGCCGGGACGGAGCACGTTGTTGGGTTTTCACCAATCAGGCAGACATTGCACCAGCAAACGCGAAACGCCGTGAGGTGTTGGGCGAGTCGCATGAAGGGTGAGCTGCATCCTACTAAAAACCGCTTGTGAGGCGGACTTGCATATGGATGACAGCTTCAATGGGTTAGTGGGGGTGTATACTCATGTTGTGCACGGCCGTAGTCGTATGGCCATACAAACCCTCGCGTCCCTACAATGCCGGGACGGAGCACGTTGTAGTTTTTTCGCCAACCAGGCAGACATTGCTTGCACCAACAAACGCGAAGCGCCGTGAGGTGTTGGGCGAGTCGCATGAAGGGTGACCTGCATCTTACTAAGAACCGCTTTTTTTGTGAGGCGGACTTGCATATGGACGACCGCCTCCGATGAATTGATTTTATTTTTGGTGTGGCCACTTTCAGAGACAGCAATGATGGGTGGACTATGGATCCGCCTCGTAGGCGCCTTACCTGGGGGGGGGTGTACTCATGTCGTGCACGGCCGTAGTCATATGACCATAGACCCTCGCATCCCTACAATGCCGGGACGGAGCACGTTGGGTTTTCACCAACCAGGCAGACATTGCTTGCACCAAGCGCGAAGCGCCGTGAGGTATTGGGCGAGTCGCATGGAGGGTGAGCTGCATCCTGCTAAGAACCGCCTCTGAGGCGGACTTGCATACGGACGACAGCTTCAATGCGTTAATTTAATTTTTGGTGTGGCGACTTCCGGAGACAGCAATGGGTTTTACTATGTAACTGCCTCGCGGATGCCTTACCATATTAACACTACGTGATACGACCATTCCCCTTGTGCGGCGCAAAGGTTCTCCACCCCGCACAAATGATCTACTCGACCGCCAGCTTTGGTGACCGCCAAAAAAAAAAAAAACAACGGCACCCTGGTTGTCTAGCTCACGCAGCGAGTGGCGTGTTTTACAGCGTCGTTGCCAACCGATGCCCACCCCTGAGGGCTGGGGGGGGGGGGGGTTTTTCCTAAAGGCCTATTAAAAAAAAAAAAAAAAACACCGGCACCCTGGTTGTCTAGCTCACGCAGCGAGTGGCGTGTTTTACAGCGTCGTTGCCAACCGATGCCAACCCCTGAGGGCTGGGGGGGGGGGGGTTCTTCCTACAGTGCTACTGTAAAACATATATAAAACACGAGAGACACAGTACACCCAGCAAGCACCACCATTTGTACAAGCGCCGACGTGCAATGAATGGGGTGGTGTGTTCCACCTACTGTGCTTGCAGCTATTATACTACTAATAAAAGTACTGCCACAAACAGTACTGAAATTTCCTCGTTGCAGTACTACTGCCTGTAGGAAGGAGGGTCATTGTATTCGGTGACTAAACACTGAATATTGATCCAACTAATCGATCTGTGTGTGTAAGGTTCCGTAAGCATTTTTTAATCACGCCTGTGACATCAACAACAGTTATTAAATGATGAGTGACAATCAATGCCGCCCTGACGATGCGTGTGTTTCGCACATACATAATACGTGTATAAATACCTGCTACGAAACTTGATCATCAGCGTATAGATCAGCTCAAAACATCTACCGAGATCGCCGACCCTACCATCCCCCACCACGATCCTACCGGTATATATTTTACCCTTCTTATCTCCTTTTCGTATGCCGGCACAGCAGTCAGTGTGTGTGAAGCATGCATAATGCCACCCCTCACCGCCGATCAATTTCAATGTGCCTGTTCATTATATCATGTGCATATTGTTCGTAGCGTGGCGCCCGAGTCTATTTTTCTAGGTGCAGCACGCGGTTCGGTTATAAAATGCCGACGGAATAAAAAGAGCGTGTGTTGTCTCATGGCGGCTATTAACGGCTGTGTTTTGTGCTGCTGTGGGGGGGGGGTGCTGTTGTTGTGTTCGAACGTTGCACAACTCGGGCAGATCAGCGATTCTTCTTATTTCATGACCTGTCTACAGTAGTAGTAGTAGTAGTAGTAGTAGTAGTAGGAGTAGGAGTAGGAGTAGTCGTAGTAGTAGTAGTAGTAGTAGTAGTAGTAGTAGTAGTAGTAGGAGTAGTCGTAGTAGTCGTAGTAGTCGTAGTAGTAGTAGTAGTAGTAGTAGTAGTAGTAGTAGTAGTAGTAGTAGTAGTAGTAGTAGTAGTAGTAGTAGTAGTAGTAGTCGTTGTAGTAGTAGTAGTATTAATAGTAGCATTATGTAGTATTAATAGCAGTATATCGTCATGCGTCCGAGGTGCGTTACGTACAAGATGCTGGACGTCGGGGCACATGTATGTGCAACCACCGCAACTAACTTTCGGCGAAGGCAGGCAGGTTATTTGTCGTGCCCGGAACAGGTGGAAGCCCGGAACAGGCAGAAACTCTTTTGTGCGTATACCGGTATTCGCACGTAGTCTAAACTTCATCATCAATAATGTTACAGCGGTACAGCGTTCAGCTACGAGCTACGTACGCGCCACGAGCTATATGTACGAGGTACGAGCCACGAGCCACGAGTTCACGAGCCACGAGCTCACGACGAGTAGTTTCAGCGAAAATCTAAACCCGCCGCAACCACAGTACAGCAACCGTTTCGAGCCAGGAAGATGCGAAACGAAACTTCGTCGAAAAGTTCTCCAGTTTCATTTTTTTTTATTCCAGAAACCGAATATAAAACGGAATCGGTTTCTAAATTCGGCACATAATCGGAACGGGGGGCGCTGCTGCTGTATGCCTCGTCTTCTCCTTCTTCTTCTTCCTCTTCTCCTTCTTGCTTGCCCATACATACCTCACAGCAGTACTACTCCCACATAAACCAAGCACTCAAGCCTTCCCTTCCACACCCGCGCAGAGCACGCACAGATCCCACAGCCCGCACGGTAAAGCACAGCGAGCCCCACTGAGGAGCACCACCTCCAATCCAGCGAGAAGCGGGTCGGGCTTCCCAGCGTTGAGATGGCTCTAATTCAATCGGGCCCGGCGGCAGCAGGAGGCGGAGGGGGCAACCCGGCGCTACCACGTATAGGCTCCAGGACCTTCCGAATGTGTGATCAGGACGACAAGGTGAGTCGATATCCCTGCGAGCTGCTACTGGTCGGTAGTGGCGCACAGCGTAGCGTGCGCCAGAGGGGTGCTCTGCTGCGTGCGTGGGTAAAGCGAGCAGCGCTGGAGCGCTTTATTGCTGGCGCTATTCTGTTTGCAGCCGGTCTCGTATATTTGTTTCAGTATGTAAAAGATAAGAGAATTATACGAGTTGCTGCTGTGCGACTCTCTGCGAGGAGCCTGCTTGGTTTTCCAAACCAAATTAGCAAATTTCCATCTTTGATTGTGCCCCTGTTAGAGAGATCAGCGGTCAGCCTGTGTCGCTCAATTCGCCGGGGGTCGATGTGGTTACGAGTGGGCATGGGAAGGGTGGGTGCAGCCCCGGGCGCAGGCATCGCGTGAGAGTAAGACGAGCTTTGACTGCTCTGCTACGCTGACTGTTTCTTTTGTTCAATTTCGTTCTTCGTCGTTGAATTTCTAGCTTTTTTCGACTTTCGGCCCTCTGGTCAAGCAAGCGCCGTTGAGTCAATCAACTTAGAGCTGTGCTGCTGCCGCGGCTGCTGCCGCTGCTGCTGCCGCTGCTGCTGCTGCTGTCATCAGCAGTCGTCGCTCAGTATCTACGTGTGACTCGGGTGTGTACATCGGTCTTGTGTCCAGCGCATATCAACAACGACTCTGTCTGCTGCCTCTGCTGCTGATGCTGTAGTTGATGTTTTGGTGGACACATAGGAGACCAACGGAATGATTCAAGTTCGAGAAAAACCTTGTATTGGGATGATATGATACGTATCACATACATACATAGCAGCACAGATTTTCTAGAAAATGTCACACAAAAAAGTAGTCTTTGAAATAATAAGAAAATGGCTTGCATACTGTATTCAGCATGTATTTTTCAGGACATCCGAAAAAAAACACGAGAGGATCACTCAAAAGAGCGCATGATGATGTACTTGATACTTGATGATATCGAATGACCACTGCACACAGTTCGGCCCTAATGCCGAACTGAAGTGAACGGACTGCAGACCGACAAAAAATGGGTCCGACTCCTGCTCTGCCATACCTACCCATACCCACCCTCCGTTTTATCACAGCTTGGTGGATCGATCCCCCCTGTTTACATGCACCCTCCCACCATTTCCGTCTGGCTTTGTCGAGTCAGGGGTCGGGCCGGGGGGTGCAGGGGTCGACGTCATCAGCTTGAAATCCAGGAAAATGCGTTTTCTTCTTTTTATTACGAGTACACTCGTACTTGCGTACTTTCGTAATAGTGGAGTGGACCTGGTACGTGTGTACGTACCAATCATATGACTACGATGTTACCAGGTCTGCTGTACGAGTACGTACTCCCCTTGCGACCGGAGACTTGGGAGGAGCAGCAGATTTATTTCGCCGCCGCCGCCGCCGCCGCTGCTGTTGCTGTTGTTGTTTTTGATGATGATGATGGTATGCTGCTGCAGTTCTTGGTTCTTGAGCAATTTGGGTTTGTTTAGTTTCTCGTTTTCCGTTGCTCTGTTCCGTCTGATATATACATATCATACATAACTCCGTTACTTGATTCTACTTGATGCATCATGCATCATGGATCATGGATCATCGAAGAGCGATGATAGCCACCGTCAAATGTCAAATAGACCACGCAACCGTCGGGCAGGAAAAAGGGGGGCGGGGGGGGGGGGGGCGGGGTACGCAGCATCAGTCATACATACGCACACCGGTACAGAAATACGCACGTATCAATCGATACGGTCGATTATATACGACTATTAATGTGCCTCGTTTGATGGCATGCTTCCTTTTGACAGCAATTGACAGGTCGTGTAGCCGTTGTTGGCATCACACAAGAGGTCAGAGGCTATTAATAATTAATAGCAACCCGCCAATCACCGTTCACGTCTCGATGGCTTGAACGTCTCAAGTCTCAAGTCTCAAGGCCCGGGTGCATGCCTGTCGATTGTCGGTACATAAATCAACGGCGAACGACCGGCATACATTAAGCGAGTAGCATCTCTCTAGGATTGGGAATCAGGACAGGCACTGGGTATATACTGACGTGGTTGCGTAGAAATAACGGGTTTAATGTGAAGACAACACACGATGCGTCGCGTTTATACACTCAAACACGACAAATTGGCAAAATAGTGTATACCAGGTATGATACCTGGTATAATATGTTGATGTACGAAGGGTATACGAAGTGGTTCATACATACATATTAATACATAGGCCGGTTGTTCGCTAAAACGCAACAAATCCCGTCGTAAACGTCTACCAGTATCTTGCTCCCGAACAACGTAACGTATGTACTATAATACAAGTATTTATGGTGCACTGCACTGATTGGCTACTATTAATAATAATAACGTCTTCATCATGTCTTACTTTTTTGTTCGCGTTTTGTGTTTCGTGTTTCGTGTTTCGCCGCTGTCGGGACTATTGACTGCTGTTGCAGGCTAGTCAAGAGGCCGTTTTGAGCGAATTCAAGGCGCGCTTGGCGGAGGGGTTCAGCCTCACCAAGCACAGCCGCTCGGGGAAAGCGAGGTGGGATGTTGCCACACATGTATAGATACTACAGTAGGTAGTCATCTTTGTCCAAACGCCCTAAGCCTCAAGGGTGCGGCGGTATCTGGTGTTAGCATCATGTTGCGTTGTTGGTATCTACTTTGTTTTAATTTTTAAGTCAGGCCGCGGTAGCGGGTCGGGAGCAGGCAAGTTTTGTACTGCCGACGAGGCGTGTTTCATTCCTCGGAAGTCCCTCCGGTTTCATGTTTGATAATCATGTGGCGGGTTTTTCCCAAAAGAAGATAGCCTTTGTTGACAGTTTTCGCCCACCTGGGGGATCTGAAAGCTAAAAAGGCCGACTATTCCGAGTATGAGATCGGAAAACAGAATGCGAAACAGGTTTATTTCCCTTCATCGCGAGTGCAGAAACCCGCGAGCAGTGCCGTCGGTAGATGGTAGTGATGGGTCATTTCTGTACGTGTTTTTCGCAGACGGCACCAACCGCCGACACGAGTCCCCCCCTCACGCGGCTCGCGCTAAACCTTAACCTTCCAAGGACATCTATCAGAAGTATGATATGATCCATTGTTTTGAGAGTCCTCGCTGCCGAGTTTGAGGGCCGTAAGCAATGGCCTATGTCCGGAGGTCTTATGTCTGGATGTGAGCCTGATCCGTTTACGTCTCAACTTTTTTCCGATCGGAAATGGCGCCCTGTTCTGTACAGCAAAAAATTATGCATATATGGATCAGGCTACGCGTATGTACGAGCATCACGCCTCAAGCGAGACCTCCAGACAAAGGTCGCCTACGGCCCTCAAACTTGGCACCGACAACTCTGCTCTCTGCTCGGTGGAGCTTGCACCCTCCCAAGTGTTGTAGTGACCCGTGTTCTATGAGGCGAGCACTCCGTGGCGGCGGTTAGCGCCGTGTCGAAAAACATGTATCCTCGTGCAGGCTTTGGAATCAGGATCGTAATCGTAAAATCGTAAATCGAAATGCTGTCGTTTTCGAGATTATCTTAAGACGAGGTGTTCCCAACAGAATCGAAATGCGAAAACAAAAACCCAGGCGAAAAACAACGGACTGCGCAGCACAACCTGCGGGCCTTTTATAACTACAGTAGGCACACATGCCGGCAATCAAAAGCGCTCGGCAACACAGACCCACCAGAGAAGCAGGCGGACGCGGCGACAATTCGGTGCCGCAAGGTCGTAGGGCCTCTCCTGCGAGGGTGGGGCCGCCTCCGACGTTGACGCCCCGCCCCAAGACCAAACAATACATTATGCTGCGAACGAAATTCCAACCTCATTGTCGAGGGCATCATCCTGAATTTTCCTCAAACTCTGTTGCATTTGGCTCGAACGCCGGGAAACAAAGGCCCGGGAACGTCGGGGCTGGTGTTGTGCTTCGCCTGCTGGCTGTTTACGGGAGACCTTTGCGCCTGTGTTGCGCGTGCTAGCTATGGGTTGCATGCTGTGCACGGTAGTCTTGGTGTGATCTTCGGTATGGCTGCGCTGACCAGTAGGAACGCGCTGAATTGTAGCTGTTCGTGTTTTTCGATTTTCTTTTCGATTTTCAGCTCTCCACGTCGTTTGATTTTGGCAATAGGTTGGAAATCGTTCATTTTCTCGGAACCTAAAGAAACGAAGGCGAACACGTGTGTGCCAGAGGGGCCAATCAATCAGCGCCCTGTTTATTTTCGCTTCGATTTTCGATTTCCGATTATGTTTGGACATTCCCTTAGTCGGCCTAAAATAAAGGCTGAAATATTTAAGACCCGAGGCGGTGTCAGAAGCGAGGTAACGCGTCATCGGAGAAGGATCTACATGAACTTTCATGGTGTGACGAGGATAGGACACACATGAAGATGTTGCATGGTATGTAGCATCAGCCAACATTTTCTCCTCATTCCCCCTCGGAGTTGCAGGTCTTATCTAACCTGGCAGAGCCTCTGAACAACGGTTCCACACTCCGACACATCATCGATTTCCACTTTCATGATCCACAGCCAGTAGACATTTCAAGGCAGATCTATTCCCGATCTTGTATGCTCTGTATGAGCTTTATGATCTGTATGATCTGTATGATCTAGCTCAATGTCATGTTGCTGGGTGGGAGCCGTATAATCTGCATGATCTACGGCTGTAGCACCATGTGTCCTGGGTTGGATATGTACTATGCGGAACTTGTACATACAACCTCTTACCACGGCAAGTGAGGAACTAGGCGATCTACTGTACGAGTATATAGATAGATAGATAGATAGATCACCATCATCATCTGTCAGAGGTGTGAATGGTTCGCTGCTCTAAGGCGCTTTCTGATCCCCGTAAAACAATACCACTTAACCACGAGACATCGATTCTGTGTACCATGTATCCATTTATGCCTGTCGACGGCGGACGTTGTGAGTTTACGTAGTACTCTCACTCCTCTCGCACACCACTTGTATAGAGGGATACCGGGATAGACGACGGTGCTCGATTTAGCGGCTTCTGGCTTTGTGGGCACAAGCCACCCGCCCGTGACCTCACGCAGCTCGTTGTCGAACTGGCTTGCTTTTGGCGTTTTTCGGTAAGGCATGTTTGCGGTTTTTGGACAGCACCGACGTCGAAACACACAGGCCTACTATTAATAGCTATGTTGCAGTTCAGTCTTAAATGGTTTACTACGAATTTCAAGCGGAGAGCACCTCTCGCCGCATGTAGTACAAGGTTCTGTGCTGACCCTGATCACGCCTTGGACGCTGTTTGACGACAGGTTTTGTTTTTACGGGTGTGCAAAACCACCCTATTCAAGAAAAAAACGTTATAACGGGTGTTCCCAACCTGGCATTTTCTACAACATAAAAACACGGGGATCGGGGCTAAACAGCCCAACTCTATATATATATATCCCGTATTGCGAGAAACCAGGGGATGGGGGAGGTCCGCCCAGCGGCCGCGGCCTTACGATATATTGAATCCGTTAATATGGATTCTAGACAACCTCGCGGGGCGCATGCGCCGTAGCTCTCAACAGTCAGCAGACAAAACCCGTCCGCTCCGCAAGCCGCAGCGTTCTCCTCGTGTTTTAGTGTTTGACTCATGGTTAAAAAAAAAAAAAATGTGAGTGGGTGCGTACTTGTTTGTGCTTTCTTTCGTGTGAAGAGTTATTCATGTCTAACCGGTCGCCCCGGTGGTCTAACTGGTAGCCACGAAGCCTGTAGGCCCGGATGTCGAGGGTTCGATTCTCCCCATGGAGGTTTTTATTCTCAAATGACACCGTCTGTCGAGAGCGCATATTATAGCGTGGGTAAGCAAAATTCGACGAGAGTTGACGAGGGAAGAGAGTGCTGAGCTCTTCTCGCGATAAAAATACAAGGCAAGAACCGTAGTGGGGGAGGAGGGAGAGGTGCCTACTTTGTGACCCCGGATCTGAGTTACGACTAGGGAGGGAGAAAGACGGAAGTGCGAAGATACTAAATGGGATGGACAAAAAAAAAAAAAAGTCATTGCTTCAACCGTGACACCGTGACCTCTTCTGCAGCTGCTGCAGCTGCTGCAGCTGGTGCTGCTGCTATGCAGCTGGTGCTGCTGCTACTGCACCACGAGCGTTTCTAGCATCTACGAACTGGTATATCGTCTTTTAGTCTGGATTCAAATTTAAAATTGCCAACGTTGGAGTTGTACTGTCTCACGCCCTTTCGCGCACCATTAATATTGGTATTTCGCTGAATTTACGAACTTTCCCTTTGTACCGAGCACCAAGGCACCAGGGCAAGAATCACGAAGGAGGCGCAAAATAAAAGGTTTGTATTTTTCTCCAGGTGGAGAATGTGGGTACCTGGTACATAATACAAGCGCGAATCTTTGATTCTTTTTTTTTGTGTGTTTGTGTGTGTGTTTTGTCCTCTTTCTTTTGTGTGCCCCTTCGATATTCCGCACGTACAGCGGTACAGCGGTTGTGTGTGTTCTTCATATTAAACCGTTATTTCAATATACCCGCCGCCCGTTGTTGTCGTACGTTTGACATTTGGCAGCCCACATAGATATGTCGTGCCCTGAACGACGCTCGCTTTGTTTCTTTTGTTTCATTCGAAAGAACACAAGGAGCACGCTTCTTGTCTGATTTATTTTTGTTTCCAAGATTTGTACACATGTACTGCCGTCATACGATGCGAGGAGGGGCTTGTTGCAGCAGTATACTTATCTCTGCACCTCCTTTGTGGGTGGGAGCAGGGTGCCTAGTGGGATCAGGCCCGCGGGTGGGATCAGGATAGGAGTGTTGGATCAATAAAATTCCTAGAAAAATATTGTTCAGAGCTCCTCTAAAAACGACCATAATATGTACTGATTAATACTGCCTTGTGTACGTACTTTGAAGTATATTTCATATTGGTATATAGCAAGCATGGTCATCACAGAAGATATCTCGAATCTCGAAAGTTTTTTTAATTCCACTTTTTGTACCGGGATTCCGTGAATACACGAAGATTCTGCTTGTGCGTGTGTATTTCTGGTTTCTGGCCATCCCTCTCGTCATGTACCAATCTGTCTCGAAACATAATAACCTCATTTTTTTAATATTAATGTATAAACGGCGCTTATATTTCGGGACAGTGTTATTCCTTTTCGCCGATTAAAATTATGTACTACTGCTGTACCTGGTACCTGGTATTACATATACGAGTACAGTCGGATTAAATTTGTTCGCAAAAAGTGCAACTGAAAACTAGAAACTTGAGGATTCAACATGCAACTGTTGGCTCGTAGCGTCTATTAATAATGGGTAAGTTTGCAAGGGCTGGGCACTGGCTGACTCAAGTCAGTTGCGATTATGCTGTCGTCGAAATCAATCAGTATACTGGATTGCAGCAGTGTACTGTCTCTCCTCTCTCTTCTCTCCCTGCATCCGAAACGCATTTGGTGGGTTTCGATGTTTTTTATGGCATGTTTCATGGACGCAAAGTAGGGCACTCCTACTGGCGAATATACTGGCCGGGTCAATCAGTAGATTAATTACTACTGCCATTACATACTGCTGTGCCAGTGCCCAGCCCTAGCATTTACACTTCCACGCCAATCCACGAGGGAAGGAAGGGCTGATGTATTGTCGCGATAAACATGCGAAACATGACCCGTACGAGAGGAGGGAAAAGCGCCTGCCATCTGACCATCTGAGTTACGACTATACCAGGTAGTACTATAATAATATTAGGAGGGGGAGACGAAAAAAGGGCGAAGGTCATATATCATTGGTATGGGATGAAACCATATAACCATGGAAACGAGCATGTTTTCTGTTTTCGTCGATGCGCCTCGCCCGACTGCTGTCCCCTCCCTCCGTCTCGACAGCAATACAGACAGTAGTAGTATGGCCATATTGGGTGTGTGTTTTCACATTGAACCGTCCTTTCTATGATATATACATATACCCGTCGACTTTGTACGTGTCATCCAATTAGATATTATACTTACGCTGTGGATTCTGAGAACATAAAGGTACAGCAGTAGTGCGAGTATTTAGTGTCCTGTGTACGAGATGGAATCAAGCCTGTTTTCTGTTTTCAGCGGGGGGAGCTTTTTCAGCCGATCTGATTTCAGCGACCTGCTTGGCTGTATCAATGTCCATATCACACGAATAGGATTGGTAATATGGTAATAGTAAACATGAATATTACTCCAATTTCAAGTGTTTAGTCCACACAACGGGAGGACTGTCCTCTTGAATGTGAAATAACGGTAAAACCCTTTCAAAACTGCTGTGATCAAGTTTTGGGTACAACCGACATAAAATTCTAAACCCCTTACTCGTAGAGGTACCTCCCGTGGTTCGCCGAATTCGTTGTCGAAAAATCCCAAATTGGGAGACAAGTGCCTCCTACTATTATGGTTGGGTCTTTTTTGTGGTGGCCGAAGGGCTTCAATATTCAATCAACCTGTTGAAGTGATGTTTTTGTTGTTATCTTCGCATTAAACTCGTTTCAGTTGCTAATCCCTATAGTTTTTTTTTCGGTTCATTTCATTTCATTTGGTTTCTTTTAACTAGATGTCGCATCTCATCTGGGAGAAGCACGACATTTTTTTTTTTCTTTTCTTTTCATTTTGTCATGCTTTTGTTTGGTTGCTTGATTGTTGATTTGCTTCAGTATGTTTACTTTCTATTATTTTTCCTTTTCGCTTTTTTCTTTCTTTTCTCTTTTTTTTTCTCTTGCATGCACCTGGATTGCTAGCAGGGTAGGTCTTGCCTGTCGCATATGGCATTGCATTGTCTGCTCTGCTTACTGCACTGAGTGTAGTATCTCTGTGTCGTAGTTTTGTGACCACAGAACTGGTACCTTTTTAGGATGATGAATCGGCACGGACACTGGGTGTGCTGGATGTCGACGGGTAGAAAGGAAGGTTTAATGTGAAGAACACACACACACACACATAGTCTGATCTAGCAAGATCACGGCCCGTGGTCACAAAAGTGCTAGAGTCATCAGAGAATCCTAAAGAACACGTACACTTAGCAGGGAAAGGATACACAAGTCCGAAGAGGTACACCTAAAATCCCTACAGCATGTTATGCGTGTCCAAAACTGAACTACATTTGTACGATATACTCGCGAAATATATATCAGGCCAACCATTATAGTGGAAAAACGTTTTTTGCACAAAAATTTGAGATGTTTTTGGGCTCTAGGGATTGACTTTATTGGCTTTTTTTTCGATGGAACTTTTTGCGATCTGCATGCTACATCGGGCGCGCGTGTTCTGTACGTGCTTCATTTCAGTTGTATACCAGCTACTCGTATCTTATGTACGGTATTTATGTATTCGTCAATTCTGACCGATGTCTATATAAATAGCAGTTGATACAGCAGTGCAGAATTGGTTTCTTGGCTGAAAATGCTCGTTTTTATGTTTTTTTATCGACGGGATGGTTCAAAACACCAGGACACGGGACACTCCTTGAGTGCCGCCCTGGGGGTATTCCGAGCGCTTTCTGGGGCAGTTCTCAATTTTTCTTGAATACTCGTACTATATACGAAGTACTTGTTTTTCCCCCTCGACTGATGAATTATCCCAGTATACAGACAGCAGTAGTAGTGGTCCCTCTATAGTGGCAACCGGCACTACTCCGAACACCGCACACTGCCACACTGGATGTTTGCTTCATTTTTTGTTGTCGTCCTGCCGACGACGCCATTTATTAAGGCTTTTATTAGTTATTAGCCCGTAGGGCTACTGGTAAAAGGTTCTGTAACAAAAAAAAAAAACTATCCGATCTAAGCCTTAACCCCCTTAAGAACTGGTCTCCCGTTTTTGGGGACAAACTACTTGGAATTAGTGTGGGGTACGTTTTTCAGTTCTAAATGGGTTAATAGCATCAATCCCGTCTGTGCCAAGCGATTCCACAGAACTGGTATCTCTCGACCGTAGGATGAAGAAATTAGAATCGGCACGGACACTGGGTGTGCTGGATGCCGACGGGTAGAAAGGACGGCGGTTCAATGTGAAAAACACACACAGGCACTCGTACGTACGTATACATATGATAGCGGGCACCCGGCACTATAGAGGGACCACTCCTACTGCTGCTGTACCGTTTGAGGTGTACTACTCTGTAATCAAGATATAGATAGCACACCCTCGGGGATGAATTTGAGAGCCCTCGCACTTCCTCCGAAAACATTCGGTAGGCTACCAAAACAGGGGGGGCTTTGTTTGGACACAGAGCTCGTCGAGATGTTCCCATATCATATACGAGTAGACGCGTTGCTCGGTGTTTTTGCTCTCGAGAAAATCGGTTCGGAAATCAGTCCAGAAATCGGTACGAGGGTACGTATGTCTTATCGTACATATTATGTTATCACCCGTGTGATATACCATGTATACCACATTCTCGTACAACCCTATTATACCGTAATTTCGCAATCAACCCTATGGACTATGGTTGGAGGTGCCCCCTCTTCAGTTTCTCTCGCACACATACATGCGTGCATTGTGCGTTATCTACAGCAGTGTGTTAATAACTGGTCCCACGTACTTGTGGACAAACTACTTGGAATGAGCGTGGGATAAGTATTGCAGTTAGGGCCCGTTTTAACGAAGAAAAAACAAATTCAATTTGGAAGAAGAAAAAATAAAATCCGCTTTTCATTGGTCAGAACCCGCACCACCACCCAAGATTATACCCCTAGATCGTAATCTTTGGTGCTTGTGCGTGTGTTGACCAATGAAAAGCGAATTTGAATTTTATTTTTTCCAAATTGAATTTATTTTATACTCGTTAATATTTTTTTTTTTTTTTTTTTTTTGTCCATCCCATTTATTATCTTCGCCCTTCCTTTCTCTCTCCTCCCTAGTCGTAACTCAGATCCGGGGTCACAAAGTAGGCTCCTCTCCCTCCTCCCCCACTACGGTTCTTGCCTTGCATTTTTATCGCGAGAAGACTTCAGCCTTTCCTTCCCTCGTCGACTCGCATCGAATTGTGCCTACCCACGCTACTATTAATTGGCGTTCTCAGCAGTTGATTCCGTTTTTTATTTTTTTTTGCAAATAAACTCAAAAGTCCGACCCACGTGAGATTCGAACTCCAGACATCAACGTTCAGAAGCGTTCGAGGTTACCTCTAGACCATCGGGGCGACCGAATTCATATGGGCCCTTATGAATGGGTTAAACCGTCCTTTCTACCCGTCGACATCCACCACACCCAGTGTCGGTGCCGATTCTTCATCCTAGTATAGAGAGATACCAGTTCTGTGATACATAGTGTTGAACAAAGTGGTAATCTACACGCACTGAAGCGAAGAATGTGCGTGTTCTTCACATGAAACCGTCCTTTCTATCTATATACCCGTCGACATCCAGCGCACCTAACCCTAACTAAGAATCTAAGAATGGGGGGCACCATGACGAGTATTATGTGCATGTATTCCTGATACTGCTGTATGATTTTAGCCACCAGCCGTATAATTGCACGTACGCGCCGTGGGCTGTTAGATCTGCACGTACTTTTGCACCATCTTCACCCTTGCTCCCACCCGGACCTGATCCCACCCGGATCTGATCCCATTAGGCACCCTGCTCCCACCCACATGATGCAGAAATATAATCAGCCCTCCGCAGGAGCCGCCGGAGGCCCACCTGGCACCTCGATCCCATTTGGTACCCATGTAGGCCATACATATCTACAACTCCTGCTATACATATAACCGTATTGAATTCACGTGCAGATTCGTTAGACTCGCACGTACGTGCAAGTTCTCCGCAGCCGGATTTTAGCGGCTGGTTGTGATGGATTAATTTCGTAAAAAAGGGGCGCGATATATTTGGGTTGGTCAGGTGGGTTGCGGTTGGGTTGTGGTTTGAGGACGGGCGGCAATAAACGGTTGGCGAAGAAGTTAAATCTTTTCGTGCTACAAATATTCATACGTACGTACCAAGTGGAGGAAATTCGTTTATTTCGCCAAAGAGGGACGAGATACGAGTATATAGTATATAATAGTATATAATAGTATATACCGGTGTTTGTCTACTCTTATGGGGAACCCTATTACGGAGGACCATAGTAAATAGGACCAAATATTGTTAGTAAAAATAGTTAAATATATAGGTGTTTGTGTACACCATAGGTCCTATTTACTACGGTCCCCCGTAATAGTAAATTGGGACCTAAGGTACACACAAAAACCTACCAGGTATGTATTTTCCTATTTTTACTAACAGTATTAATATTTGGTCCTATTTACTATGGTCCTCCGTAATATGGATACTCGTACTCTGTCGCGCCGAGGTTAACACGTATTTTTACTACGGAGGACCGTAGTGAATAGGACCAAATATCGTTAGTAAAAATAGGCAAGTATATAGGCTTTTGTCCGTGTACCGTAGGTCCCACGATTTCCTCCTCTTTTTTTTTTTTTTTTTTTTTGTCCATCCCATTTATTATCTTCGCCCTTCCTTTCTCTCTCCTTCCTAGTCGTAACTCAGATCCGGGGTCACAAAGTAGGTTCCTCTCCCTCCTCCCCCACTACGGTGCTTGCCTTGATTTTTATCGCGCAGAGGGTTCATTCAGCCTTCCCAACGCTCGTCGATCTTCATCGATTTTTGCTAACTCAAGCGCTCGCGCTTTCAGCTAGTCAAGATATTTTTTTGCGAGAAAAAGCCCCTACGAGCATGCACTCGGGGGAGCTCGAACTCACGACCTTGACGCTAACAAGATTCGTGGTTACCTGCTAGCCCACCAGGGCGACCGGCTACTCTGGTCCCCCGTAAATAGCAGCTGATTTTCAGGGCTTTGTAGGAATCAGTTCCTTCCCCCCCGCCCCCCCCCCAAAAGCGTAAGCTCCGCCGCGCTGGCCGGTGACGACCGCCCAGTTCACCGCGGGCGGCGTACAGCAACGATGAAAAACGCGACTATGTGTCTGAGTGGGAGCCTCCTGCTGGTCGGGGCTCGGGACCTCATTTAATGCCGACGTTTACCTACCATGGCATGATAGGCGGCATGACTACAGGCAGTACACCAAAGTTGAGATATTTTGTGTTGGTACTGCTGTTATGTACATGTTATAAAAGTAAGACGGCCGCATTTCGCAGCCCTTCCCGATCTTCCTGGGCTCTGGGCTCCTCGGAGATAAGTCGCAACCGAGAAGTGACGTGTACAGCAGTGTACAGCGGTTAGTACCGGTATGTGTGTGTTCAACTCAAACCTTGGATTGGAAGCACAAAACCTGTTCAATAAGAGTGTACAGCAGTGGATGCCAAGGACAAGCGTCCTATACAGTATAGACTTTCGTGTTTTATTAGAGTGTACAGCAAGCAGGGGATGACGAAGACAAGCGTCCGAGGCTTACTTGTTGTTAGTGCTGCACTCACTCTGGCGCGATGTCCTTCATAGTCGCATGCGACTCGGCTCCCGTTGCGATACGGGGGTTCTTTCGTTTATTAGTGTTAGTGTAAAGACCGGTGCACGGCAGCACTCGTCTGTGATACATAAGAGCTTGTATATGTGCATCTCTCTAATAATAGATGGGATGAAGAATCGGCACGGACACTGGGTGTGCTGGATATCAACTAGAACTAACGGTTTAATGTGAAAAACACCAGGGCTTGTCGTGGGCCGTTTGTCCGGGCCGGGTCGGGCCGATCAGAACATTGTGACGGGCCGGGTCGGGCCGAGACTTTTGAAAATGTGATGGGCCGGGCCGGGCCGAGACTTTTGAAAAAATGATGAGCCGGGCCGGGCTGGGCCGGGCCGTGAAAATTTGAAAATGTGATGGGCTGGGTCGGGCCGCGGCCCATCCTTTGAAAAATTGATGGGCCGGGCCGGGCCACGGCCCATCCCATGAAAATTTGACGGGCTGGGCCGGGCCACGGCCCATCCTATGAAAATTTAACGGGCTGGGCCGGGCCGCGGCTCACCAAATTAAACTCTGATGGGCCGGGCCGGCCCATCAGCGTCGGTCCATGACTAAGCCCTGACAGGGTTTGTCATGGACCGTTTTTTCGGGCCGGGCCGATCTGAAAATTGCGATGGGCCGGGCCGGGCCGGGCCGTGACAATTTGAAAATGTGATAGGCTGGGTCGGGCCGTGACCCAACCTCTGAAAAATTGACGGGCCGGGCCGGGCCGCGGCCCATCATGTCAAAAATTGATGGGCCGGCGGGCCGGCCTGCCCGGCCCGGCCCGGCCGAACCCCGGGCCGGTCCATCAGCATCGGCCCATGACAAGCCCTGAACAACACACACATACACAGAGAGGATATAGCACCTTTTATATGCTGCGAAATACCTGGTACCATCTTGTGTCAGGGGTTTGGTTCGGGTTGCTATTAATAGATGCAGTAGTATTGCCGTCACGATATCATGACCAGTACATACACCAACCGTAAAATAGGTATCTTACCAGTATGCACCGTTTCTGCTGGGCAAGCTAATTATAATTCGAGCTGAATCATTTTTGCAGTTGGTGGGGGGAGTGTTTTTGTTGATACACCAGTTCTTCGCAGAAGGAGCAGCAGCAGTGTGTTGCCACATTCTCATACGGGAACCCAAGGCGGAGAAACAGGACGAGGAGAAACGCGTTCGGGAGTTTGGTCGCCTGGTGGAGATGGATTATGAAAACACACCGCCTCCTCTCTTAACTCCTGACTCCTGACTCCTGACCTGACACGTGACAGGCACACACACAACATATATATATATGTATATATTTACAACGTTTAATCCACGCCCCTTCTCTTCCCGCCCCCCACCCCCCATCCCCTTCCCGCCGCCTCCTGCCGACCTTGTTTTTTCTCGAATCGTCGTGCCGTTTTTTAATCCTTTTTTTTTGTTTTTGCTTTTTTGCAGCGCTCGTATGATCTACTCTGTCGATGACGGGATACACTTCCGCATGGCGAAGGGAAAGCGAGCGTCGCTGCTTGGCACGCCGGAATTTTCGTTGCTGTCCTTGGCGCAGGTACGCAATTCGGTCCGATTCGGTCCGGCCCGGGGGCGGAGGGGGGGGCGTACTCATTTGTTGCTTGCCTTAGTCATTTGAGCATTGACCACGCATCCCTTACGAGACGGGGCGGAGGGGGGGGAGTGTACGTACTCGTGTCGTGCATAGTCGTATGTATGATATTTGCCCGTGTGTCGCCAGCCAGGCCTGTTTTTTGTTCTTGGTCCCTTTTGTCTCTTTTTGTCGTTGTCTCTTACGTACCGGCCCGTTTTTTTTGTTTTTTTTTAGGTGACTATTTAGACCTTGGAACCAACTTCAATCGAATGGTTGAAGTAGACTTGTTGACTATTCATATTAAATATCAACACTTCGATTTGTAACCCTACTGTAATTTAACCCTGAACCGCCTGGAAGTTTTGTCGGAGTGAAGATGTAATGATGTCATGATGAGGAGTGTTTGTGTGGGCTTTTTTTTCCAACCATTTTGTCGAAGAAGTCGTATGCAAGACACATGGCGATTGGGGGGGATTTTGTTTTTGTCGATTGTGGGGTTTCGCCGCTGCTGCTCGGCCCACGGACCCTCTGATATCCTCGTGGACGCGCCCTATGTGCAGGAGCAACCTGCAAAACTTTTTGTGCAGGACTCCGGTTTTAATGGGTTGAGGCTGGCCTTTTGGGCCGCATGTTTTTTTGTTTTTTTTAAACGCCATCTAAACACGCGGCGTGGCTGCCCCTGCCGACCTCGTGCCACCCTAAGGGTTGGGGTTAGGGTTCGGGTTATGTCTGGGGTTGGCTTGGTCTGGGTCGACGGGGAGGGTAGAAATTGACCACACACAGCCTGCACAAAAAAAAATGGAGGTTGCTCCTGCACATAGGGCGCGCCATCCTCGTGGGGCACACGCGTGCTTGCCTTGTACTTGCACTATTTAATGGTAAAGTACAGTTGGTAGTGGTCCTGTGTTTGTTTTTTTGTGAGGCGTGTTTTAGGCGGATCGGGACTCTGCAGGTAGTCTACTCGTAGGTATATAGAGCCACTTGCCAACCCTTTTCTCCAATAAGGGGTAAGCTCTGGTATTGCTGTTGTTAGTTATTACTGTAAGTGCCCGAGGCAAGGCGTAGATTTTTGTATTGCCCCCGTCGCGTCGTTCCTCTCTGTGTACTGCTGTACGCGCATATACCTGGTATATTCATGTACGTGAGTATATAGAGTGGCGGCTGTCACTAGCTTGGTTGTTTTTTTTTTTGTTCGTCCGTCCTCTTGCTCGCTCGCCTCCTCCACCCTCCCACATTAGTTTCCCAAAATTTTGACCGGTGTTGGTATTCCAGGTATTATATGGTGTGGTCGTCGTACATATACATATACACCCTTCCTACATTTTTCGTAGGATATGTGCGGCCCAATAAATTAGTGCGGCGGATCAATACCGTCACGCGACGGAACACCCGACCCGGAAACCTATCCATAACCCTACTCCCAAAGCCGACCCGGACCCGTGGCTTGGTTGGCAGGCTCGGTAAGACTCTACTATTGACTATCGATGCTGCTGTAGGTCGCAACACCTTACGTACTTGTAGTAAGAATTTCCCGATATCAATAGGTGGTATACTGCTCTCCCTACCCTTTGCTGCTGCGCAACCCTGCTGTTTTTTCGTTTTTTCCTGATTTTTCCGAAGTGGGTGTATGTGAAGTTGATTTGAGTACACACCGATACATATTTTATATTTTACTACATACCGGTATATATTTATTGTTAGAAGTGATCATTAATAATGTGATTTGCTCCTCCCTCCTCCCCCCCCGCCCCTACCTGTTCAATGGCCAAATGGTTTAGAAAAGCAACAAATGAGTACCCCCCCCCCTCCCCTCTTTGTTCCTTTCATAATAAGATAGTTGTTGTGCTGCTCCTTCTATGTCATATTTATGGAATTGTACTATTCATATAAATATTATTAATAGTACTCCTATGCGAAGTATATGACGTACAGCAGTATGTATACTATATCGATACTGTCTTGGCCTCGGCTGACGAGAGCGGGCAAACGTTGCGTGCGTTTGCTTGGGGCACGTGTGCTTGGCCGGATTAACTTTTCCTCTAGGTTGAATGATCCCGAGAACGTTCTGTATGTTGGTTTTGTGGGTTCGGGTGTTTTTTATGGAGAACTCGTATATATGCCACTGGTACTTATTTATGATGCTGATATGCTGATGCTGCTGCGACACTGCTTCTACCGATGTGAACCGAACCGAGCTGAATCGAACCGAACCGAACCGAACTGAATCGAATCGAACCGAATCGAACTGAACCGAACCGAATCGACCGAGCGACCGCTGGCGGCATCTCTATTACTAGCTCTCGCCGCTCGAGAGAGCCGGGGATACTCAGGGGTGTGCATTTTTGTTTTTTTGTGGCGTCACCGCCATCTATTATTTCCCCGTCATCGCGCGGGAACAGCAGTGACTGGCTTTTATGTTGCTGTTGTTGGTTGTTGGTTCTTGTTGCTATGTATGATATATATGTACGACATTGTTGTTTTCTTTTAGTTTTTTTTCCTTTTTCTTTTGTAACGGGCCCCCTACCCCCACCCACCACCACCCACCCATCCAATCCCCTCGTTTTTCTGTTCCGTGTTCCGTGGTGTTTCCTTTCGTTTCGCTTTGTTCCGTTCCGTTCCATCCCGTTTCGTTTCATTTTTCATTTTTCATTTTTTGTCAGGTGCGCATGGGAACGGACAAAGACCCAGAGCACGAAGACAAGACCGGTTCGAACCCTCTGCGCCAAGGCTGCCCCACGGAGGAGGCCCTGCGAAGAGGCTTTAGTCTTGTTTATCTTTCGCGTACGGTGAGCGAGGACACCAAACATTTTTTTTTTTTTGGACACCACAAACATTTTTTTTTTTTTGGACACCACAAACATTTTTTTTTTTTCGGACACCAAACATTTTTTTGTTTTTTGTATTCCGCGTGCGGTAAGGGTTTATGTAACCGCTTAAGTACTGGTCCCACGAATTTGGGGAAAAACTACTTAGAATTAGTGTGGGGACATTTTTTTCAGTTCTGGATGGGTTAAGAAGCGTGCTGCGAAAATGCGAAAAATGGTACCAGTACGTACGTAGCATATTTTTGTCCAAAATTATTTCTGACTTGACTAATAGTACTATTAATAATAGTCATTAATAGTATGCTCCTTAACCCATTCAGAACTGAAAAAAAAAATCCCGCACTAATAAGTAGCTTGTTGCTAAATACGTGGGACCAGTTCTTGAGGGGTTTAAAATATTGCTGCTAAATACGTGAGACCAGTTCTTAAGGGGTTAAACCCAATATCGTACATAGGAAAATCGTTATTTTAAGACCTCTGTAACCCGAAATATTTGAGGACCGTTTGTGTCGAAATGGTCCTTATATTTGGAGTCAGAGTGGTCGTGTTTTCCAACATTATTAGTGGTTTAAACTACGTGCTGCTGTAGCCTTTGAGATAATATTACAGGTTCATCGAGTTGCGCCTCTTTTATCTTTTGTTTCAAATTCCGTTTTTTGGGTGACTTATTATTATAGTGTAGAGGTCCTGTACTACTAATATTATAATCAAGCGAGGAGCCTCGGAAGAATTAGTCGCTACCCCTGCAAGGCAAAATTCGCGTCTTAAAACCCTTTCGGTACGTACTGCCCTGTACATGAAAATGCACATGTTCCTAATTCCAAGTAATTTGCCCCCAAAACGGGAGTGCGGTCTTGTATAGTGCGGTCGTAAGTTATAAGGGGTTTCGACGGTGGCGGGTCAAGAAGCCAGGGCTGGGCGGGGGGTGAGGTGGGGTGGGTAGGTGGGTAGAAAAGATGCGTCAAAAAACCTATTTGGGCCTCAATATACTAGGTTAGGCATAGGGGGCGGTTAGGGGTGGTCAGTCAAGGGGTCAAACCGCGGTCTCCTAACATTGGGGGGGGGGGGGGGGGGGGGCGGACCGGGGACGCCATTTTGACAGGCTCCCTCGTGGGGAAGAGGTGTCAGTCCATAGGTTTGCAGGACGGGCTGGGGGCTCGCGTCGAGGACCAACAGGACGACCCGTTGGGCGCTGGCGTCGGCGTTGACGATACACGTTGGAGGTTTGGTCTGTGGCACGTCCCTTGTGATGCTCCAAAACATTCCGACGCGCGAACACGTCTCACGGTCGCCTCCTCCCCCATGACAGAACGACGCACGCACGGTCCGCCCCTCACCTCATGCACGCCCCCGCCCCCCCAGGGTCTATGGTCATCAGACTCAGGCCAGCATAGAACGACGTACCCCCCCCGCCACGCTTCCCGCTGCCCCTAATCCACTACCCTGCGTCCCTTCTATGCTGCTTGTATGTTTGGTGCGCGCGTCTTTTAACTACCCGAAGCATGGAGCTTTTCTTGTGACGAAGCGAGACGGAGATGCATTACACTTGTTGGGGGGGTTATCGGGACTAGTGGCGAGTCGGTTAGGCAATCGGCAGGCTGCCGCGGCGTTCGGCAACGCAAATCGTAGGGTCACAGAAACAGGCACCCGCTGATGGAGAGAGGGCAGTGGAAGCGTCCGGAGTTGGCGCGGCAGTTGGCGGGTGGGGGGGGGGGGGGTCAACGGACGCGGGACGTGGAAGGAGGGAGGGGGGGGGCGGTGAGGGCGCCAAGACGTTGGCGGGGGGTGTACTCACAGTATGCATGCCGTAGTCGTATGACGATATAGTAACCACTACGCTCATCTTACATTGCGACGGAGACGGAGGAGGGGGAGGGGGGGTGACCGAGTCCTGGACACGCGGGACGGGAGGGGACGAGGGACGGGCGTGGGGGGGGGGGGTGGAAGACGGAGCGTGCGGGATTGGGGGCCGGGGGCGGGGTGTCATTGCGTGGAAGGCGCGCTTGGGGTTTCGGCGGCGCGGTCTCACGCCGGGTGGATTTCCAAGCGCCTCTCTGGCGAAACGGAAGGAGTTATTGAAGCGTCACGCTCACGGTCCGTGGCGCATATGGAGGGGATGGGAAGGGAAGCGACAGGGGGCGGGGGAGGGGGGGAGGGGGGACGGAACGGAGGAGGTCGTATTAGAACGCGGATTCGCGACGCTGCTTTTTCTGCTATGAATACGCTTGCTGTGGCTTTTGTCGGTATAACAGTAGGCTGTGAAGAAGGTGGGGGTGTTGCGGTAGAGGTGGGGGGGGCGACAGAACCACGAAGGTAATTGCGACCTGTCCTCGCCTGTTGAGAGGGATATGGGTTGGCGGTGTAGACACGACGAGCACATGGGGAGGTGCTTGGAGGCTGGGACCGCGAGTGCAGGACGTGCAATCGGAGGAGGGTTTGGGGGGGGTAAGTGGACGTGGTGTGCAGGGCGGGGTGGTGTGTACGGCGGGAGGGAGGGGGGGGTTTGGGGGGGGCACAGCAACTTTTGCCTGTTGCACCTATAACAGTAGCGAGCGGCGCCGGTGGTACGATCACCAAGGAAATAAAAAAGCGAAGGGTGCCATAGTTATGAAAAGTCCGTGTGCATGTGCGTGTGCGTGTTTCTTTTTCCTGTTTTCTTTTCTTTTTTTCTTTTTCATGTTTTTGTATGTGTTTTGAGAACGGGGGGAGGGTTGGGGGCGGGGGGGATCACGGGGCGGATGGATGTATGGATGAATGGGCGCCGCTGGAGGTGTTGTGATGTCAGCGTTTGGGGGGGGGAGGGGTAGAGGAGCTGCTCGGCTGATGGCTGTCGGGTGTGGCGGGTTGGATTGTGTTGGCTAGACCCATCTGAGCTTGCATCGCTCGGACCGCTCATATTTCGTTACGCGAGAGAGTCGTTTGCGATAAAACACTCG
The DNA here is from genome assembly GCA_008828725.1 of Saccharina japonica. Taxonomy (NCBI): domain Eukaryota; class Phaeophyceae; order Laminariales; family Laminariaceae; genus Saccharina; species Saccharina japonica. The sequence goes on along the minus strand of MEHQ01001075.1, from coordinate 445,224 downwards.
GGGCGAATTTTAAGGTTCTTATGGCACCTTCAAGCGTTTTTTTTCTTGTGTGTTTTTTTGGTTTTTTGGAGGTCTGTCTTCAGTTTTGTGTGAAAACGGACCTCCTTCCCCTCCCCACCCCCCACCCCCATGCGAGCATGCTCTCCTCTCGCGCTCCCGGCGGGTGGTATTGGGATTTGAAGGTGTCGCTGTTGGAGGTGTTCTAGAGGGTTTGTCGGCATCGTCGAGAAGTTTGTGTTTTTCCTCTAGCTGGCAAGTGAGCGGAGCCTGTGGATGGCTGGCTTTTGAGTAGGCGGTTACTGCTGCGGTGGCAGCTCGTCTTGCGTGGTTTTTGATGGTTGGAGCGGGTTGTCCCAGACACAAGCAGCACAGTACAACAGCAAGTGTTTTTTTGTTTTGTTTTGATTTTATTCGTTTTGTTTCGTTTTTTGTTTTTTCTTCCGTGTTTTTTTTTTACAAATGTGTGCGGGCAGAACCGCCGTGCGGCGTGCCTCCGCAACCATACACCGTAGTAGTAGCAGTGCGTCGTGGCGGTGGAGTTGGGGGGGGGGGTCATTCGGCGTCCCGAATCGGACACGAAAGAGTGGTCTATAGAAGACTTCCCAGGGACTGCTCTGTCGTGAAACCGTTCGGGCCAACATGCCCACTGACGTTTTATGTTTCGTTTGTATCTCGTTGAGATGGCATGTTTTGCCCTGCTGGCCGATTTATGTCGTCTTTTTCAAGCCGAGTGTATACGGGGAAAGCTTCCCCTCACGGCATTTTTACCTTCATGTACTTAGTGGCGGAACTGGTAACGGCTGAATCTTGACTCTCGGTTCCGCTGAAGGGTCTCTAAAATATGTTGCGTGAATTTCGGATCTCTGGGTCCCGTCCCGTCCCCTCCCCCCACCCCCCCCTCGCCCTATTATCCACTTTGGCCCCCCTCTTCTCGTCATGGTTTCACCCGTAAAATGCAAAAGTGTGATCAACCTGTTTCCCTTCCCTCTTGGTACGTAGCCGGCGCTTGACTGTGTGGTGTAGGCGAGGTAACCGGTCGGCATCTCCCAGCGGCTTTTGTTTTGCGGTGTCGGTCGGTTGCTGTTTGCGGTCGGTCGCTCCCATCAATCATCTCACAGCGTTTTTTTTTTGTCGCTCCCTGGGAGGGGGTGTACTTCATTTTCATGCATGGCCGTAGTCGTATGACCATAGACCCTCGCATCCCTACAATGCCGGGACGGAGCACGTCGGGTTTTCACCGACCAGGCAGACATTGCTAGCACCAAGCGCGAAGCACCGTGAGGTGTTGGGCGAGTCGCATGAAGGGTGAGCTGCATCCTACTAAGAACCGCTTGTCAGGCGGACTTGCACATGGATGACAGCTTCAATGAGTGGGGGGGGGGGGAATAGCGGGATGTGCAAAAGTCTATAAAGGTTTCCACATTTCTCGTTCGTTGCGTACGGTGTGTCTTGTTCCCCGATTGATTATGTTTTTGGTTTTTATTTTCATTTGTTACCCGCGCTGAGTTAACACTGATCTAGCAGTTTTATGCCGGGCAGTTATATAGGAGCGGGGCTTCGGTGACTGCCGTGTGAGCTGTGGTTCTCATGGGCTAAAATCAGAGTGGTGGTTTTTCGTTTTTTAGGGGCGGCGGGGGGAAGAGAGGCGTGCGATAGTTCCGCATCGATCACCATCTTCAATGTTGACGAGCAGCCGGCACCAAACAACCCCCCCCCCCCCGCTCCCCCTCCCTCCCTGCTTTGCCGCGCCATATGTGGCGATGTTTTGGCTCTGTTTGTAAAGAGCCCTGCACAGGCCGTTCGTCCACAGTCTATCTATGGTGGGGAGCTTAACCCCTTAAGAACTGGTTCAACGAATTTGGGGACAAACTACTTGGAATTAGTGTGGGACTTTTTTCAGTTCTGAATGGGTTAATGGGCATGATGATATTTCCCGCGCCGTGAAGAATGGAATTGGTTCGAGGAAAACTCCCCTGGGGGGGGGGGGGGGGTACTCATTTGTTGCTTGCCTTAGTCATTTGACCATTGACCACGCATCCCTTTCGAGACGGAGCACCGGGGGGGGGGGGGCTATGACNCCGGGGGGGGGGGGGCTATGACCGCAATAAGTAACGTTACACCCTGTTATCGAAGCAAAAGTGGTGGACCTTGTGTTGTACCAGCTGGCGACTTTTATTATGAGTTATCGAAAGTAAGGAAGGCCGTGGTGAGACACGTTTCCTTGCTTATCTTACGCACTCTTTCTTCTTCCTTTTTTTTCTCTCCATCCCTTTTATTATTAATCTTCGTCTTCCTTCTCCTTCTTTCTCTCCCTCCCTTCTCGTACGAGAAACTCAGGTCCGGGTCACAAACCCAGGCTCTTCCCCCCCTCCCCCTCTGCTCCGTCTCGAAAGGGATGTGTGGTCAATGGTCAAATGACTAAGGCAAGCAACAAATGAGTACGCCCCCCCCCCACCCTCTGCCTGGTTGGTGAAAACCCAACGTGCTCCGCGCCGGCATTGTAGGGATGCGAGGGTCTATGGTCATACGACTACGGCCGTGCACGACATGAGTACATGAGCACACACCCCGTCCCCACTACGGTGCGTGCCTTCATTTATTATCCCGAGAAAAAAAATCACCGTTTTCTTGCCTCTTCGACTCTCGAATTGTGCATACACACAAGCCAGGCGCTTGCTGCAGTCGATTTGGTTCAAAACAAAGAACCCCAAAGCGTGGAAGGGCTCGAAAACGTGACCTTCGACCTTACCGGTACGTAGTATTTTTCGAGGCTGACCATTAGACCACCGGGGCGACAGACACATGCAATGCCTGACGACGTATTTTTTTCGGCCCGTGTGCTTGCAGCATGTGAAGCCAGCTTGCGCGGTCCCCTTGCAAAGCGGCGTGCACCGCCGTCGTGAAGCAATGCCGCTGGGAGGCAGAAGCCTCTACCACTCTGAACCGAAATATAATGACCTTTTGTATATTAACATGCAATTGAAATGGTGCTTATATTTAGGTTCATAGTGGTATATCGTTAAACTAGTATCGTTAAAAGCCACAATTTATTTTATGGTGGGTGATCTATGCCTAATTTGCAAATTATGCTCGTACCCCGGCTCTGCATGAACGGTTGATTGTTGTTCGTACGTACATACCGGTACACGGTAGGCGTTTGATTGGGTCGCCTTGCTCAAGGCACAGGGCACCGGAGAAGAAGCCTGAAGTTGGGGCGGTTACGCTTGTGTGCGTGTCAGCTATCGATTTGCGCTAGCGCGCCGTATGGGCGTCAACGGCTAGAAACCGTTTGGAAACATGCATGCGTATCATACAAAGGTTCTGAGCGTTTTAATTGGGCAGGACAGAACGGTACTACGCGTACTGCGTACGGACGGACACGTTGTGGCTGCCATGTATACGTAGAAGACCATAGTAGGTACACCTACGCAGCGAATATTGACGGATCATAAGGTCTTTCTCAAGCCTTCGTACGACTACACGACACACAGCGGCAGACGACAGGGCATGGTCAATGCACGCCAACATGTGAGAGGGAAGCTTCCGGCGTGGAAAATGCAAGTACCAGGTTTGGCACACCAAGAACCCGAGGGGTGGTATGACTCAAAGACGGCAAACCAGGAGCTGGTAGTATTTAGTGAGCATAGACGACCACCAGCAACCAACACCAAAACTAACTCCCACGATAGGGTCAACAGATGCGTTCGACCCTTAGGCCGTGGCATCGCCAACTCCCACGGCAGGGTCAACAGATGTGTTCGACCCTTACGCCGTGGCATCGGGCACGGTAAATCGCGTGTGCAGGTATAGCTGCATCGCTAAACCAGGCGAGGCAGTCCAATGCTGCTCAGACCCAAAACAGCAGCCAAGCAGTCACTACGACAGTACGTCACTACTGTCGCGTATCACACGCAGGAGCGCGGTTTAATCGCACCACGGGCAGAAAGTACGCACACTACATTCGACCTGGCTTCTCAAAATAAGTGCCGCTGTTCAGTTGTCCGCAACAAGCAGCAACTCTAACACGTGGAACAAATGCCAGTACGGCCGCCGCACATCAGTAGAAGTTCCGACAATGATGTAGTATACCGCCCAGACGCATGCTACGATAGAGGTGCACCATGTTTTTTCTGAGCTCCTCACTTAAGGGGCGTCATACCTCACCGAAAAAATGATTTTTGAAGAGAAAAAAAAGTGCTGCCGGGTGCGAAATCTCATGGCCGAAGTATACTCTGAAACATTATTCGTCACAAAAATGAAAAAACGACGAATTTGGGTTAAGGAGCCCGATCGTTCAGAAAACGATTCAGCCAAAAAGTGCTGCCTCTACCGTAGCACGCGTCGCCAGTAGTACCCCGAAAAAGGCCCGTCCACTGCGAACCGAGCAGCGACTCCACAATAAATGAAATGGAACACGCCCCTGGGCAGCACGTAGAAATATGTGCGTCCACGCATACCCCCATGCAATCAAACAAGCGGAACACCCTCCCGATTCCGTCCGACTCGTATATAGCCGGCAAGGCACGGTAGCATACCATCATAATTCATTATGATAGTGGTGTCCTCATCGCTTTTCTAGTACAAGGGTGCCCTGGTTGTCTAGCTCACGTAGTGAGCGGCATGTTTTGCCGTGTTTCCGTCAAATGATCACTCTTGTACTATTACTAGAGCACAAAACAAGCCTGCCCAACTCTCAGAACTCCATCTACGGTACGTAGTAGGTATGCACAGTACGAGCTTCTACGCCCTCGAAGCGCCAGCACGCTTGTTCGTAGAAACGAAACAGTCATCGCTTGTTACGTACCGGTACAGCTCAACACCCCCCCCCCCCCCCCCGCGCGCGCGCCCGCAGTGCTTCGGAACGCTTGTTGTATTAAAGACAACATATCATACGTAACCCCGAGACGATCTCGGTTTCTCTGCCTGTATCGTACGTACTGTTCTTCGAAAGTCTCCCGAGTTTCGTTGGCTCTCTTTTCTACATCTGGCTGGGATCTAACGGCATGAGTTCTCTGCCTCCCAAGAAGGGAAGGAGGAGCAGGAACGGCACCAGGGACAACACCGTGTACAGGATCACGCGAACCTGCGGGGGGGCATACGACAGAAACGAGGAGAAAAATGAACGCCGGTTCAGGGTCGAATTGATGCGGGTCTGTGTTTGCGTTGTGTTTGCGTTGCTGCTGTGCTGTTGGTTGTGTTCTTGCGCTCTGTTGCGGGAGAATCGCTGCAAGGAGATCTGCTGCGGCCCGTGGACTCAAAAGATTAAAGGAATCACCCCCCCCACCAGTAGCCGGGAGGAGGAGGGAGTAGATGCACAGATGTGCCCATGTGGCAAAGCCATAGAGAGTAGAGTTCACATAGTGGGAGAATGTGAAAGGTATAAGGAGGAAAGGGATGTGCTAGAGGAGGAGATGAGAAAAATAGACGAGTGTGACATAGAGCAGTTTGGTACACTAAATAGTAGCGAGAAAACGATCGCTATCTTAGGAGATAGATGGTGGCCACAGGCGGCGAAACAGGAAGGGGATAAGATTAGCAAAAAGTTTCTTTGTAATATATGGAAACAACGTACTGAGCGCCCAAGTGTTGGAGGTGTCTCTATTAGGAGTAGGAACGGTGCTCCGTCTCGAAAGGGATGCGTGGTCAATGGTCAAATGACTAAGGCAAGCAACAATTGAGTACGCCCCCCCCCCATGTTCATTGGAGGCTGTCGTCCATTAGCAAGTCCGCCTTACAGGCTGTTCTTAGCAGGATGCAGCTCACCCTCCATGCGACTCGCCCAATACCTCACTGCGCTTCGAGCTTGGTGCAAACAATGTCTGCCTGGTTGGTGAAAACCCAACGTGCTCCGTCCCGGCATTGTAGGGATGCGAGGGTCTATGGTCATGCGACTACGGCCATGCACGACATGAGTACAACCCCCCCCCCAATGTTCCATCCGGTCCTGTTCATGCTGAAACGTCGAGAACGATGCTCCGCCGCTCTGCTATTAATAGTACGTACTCGTGAGAAAGTAAGAATCGGAAATACACTACGCACCGGTGTTAAATGGTACCAGTACCAGGTATATAGATACTGCCATGGCACGTACCCCGTATACCGCTACCGACGCAACTATATACTATTAATAGCAACAGGCACAGAAGCATTACGACGTATCATATATACTAGGTACGGTGCTCGAACAGCGGGTGTCGATTCCAATCACATCGTACGTACGTACTACACGTACGTACTTTGCAAGAGGCTGAGTTTCTTGTAGGGCACTTTCATATGAGAGGGCCGGTAGTGTAGTACTATGGAAGGCCTTGTATCAAGCAGTGGGGGGGGGTGGCTCTCCACCGTCCCCTGTTTCCAGTTTTATATGGTCATTGTAAAGGCGTAGAGGGACGGGACGGCGTCAGGTACCCCTCCCCCCTGTCGGGAGGGTCGAAGTTGAATAATTCGACGTGAGGTGTCGAAAAAAAAATCTGCGGGCCCCCCCTGATACCCCGTTCATTTTCTTAACACAGCTGTACAAGAGCATCGTTGGGCCTGTCATGATGCCGTGTTGGTCGATCAGGTATGGTTTACTATGGGATAAGACGCAGCAATACGAGTACAAGTCTCGAGGCAACGGCCAACGATTGATATCTATCTGGCGGAGTGTTCCAGCCAGGGGTCACGCTACATTATTACCCTACGGGGTCACGCTACATTATTACCCTACGAGTAAGGGTTGTTTTTATCGACGCATATTTAGCAAATAAATTGCCAAACTTCCATTTTTTGGCAAGTTTTACTTGCCAAAATAGCAAAAAACTTGCCAAGTTTTTTTCCGGATGTTTCCGTATCTATCTGTTCGTTGGCAAGTTTTTGGAAAGTCAAATTTGCTATTTCACTTGCCATTTATTTGCGACCAATCACGCCTACCGAAGGCCATGCAAACCACACGCCGTCGCGCTAGACGCACGAGCTGCAGCAACACAGGAAGATACCGAGGGTTAGATGGTGGTGCTGACAGCAGATGATAGTGGCTGATGGCACTGCTGAAGGGGTTGCTGGCGCGGGTGACGAACCGCATGTAGGCGTGGCACTGGTGCCGCCTGGGGCTGATGCTCAAGTCAATCCCAATCAAACAGTCGCCCCAGCTTTCCCAAGACAACGAACACGTGACTTTGACCGCCCTGGAGGGCTGTCCACCTCTGGGACCTACGATATATGCTTGGGTCCGTCTCGAGGCCACCCATTCCTCGACGAGGGTGTCGTCTAGCTGTCCGATCCTTGCTGTACGGGGTTTGATAAACAAACTGAAGGCGTTACGTGGCTCAAATAGCAAGTCTCTTGCCATTTCATCGTGTTTGTCGATAGAAAGTATTTCCAAGACTTGCCAATTTGTTGTTGCCAAAATAGCAAGTTTTTTGCTATTTGCTCGTGTCGTTAAAAACGGCCCTAAGAAAAGAATACGCCCCCTTGCTCGCTGTGCTACCATTGCTGCGCTCTTGTGTTCTAAGCCATCAAGTAGCGGGAAGCAGCTACTACTGCTGGTGTTGTCGTGGTAGCCATCACGTATATTATACTGGTAGGCAGCTACTCGTACGACGCAGCCGAAGCAGTTTCGTAGCACGTACGTATCATACAGCAGGTATTAATAGTGTTCTGATGTGTCCATGTCAGAGCAGCAGCAGTAGTACGAGAGTTACGAGGAGTGCACGAAACTGTCATTCCAGCTGTGGATCATGTTGTCCGTTTCATAAAACCAGGCGCACCTTCTTCGACTCCGATTCCTCCTCGACCTCCGCCCCCCCAGCCTTCGGTTTCGGGGCCTCGAACGCTATCCCCTTCGCCAAGTCCAATCCAGCTCCCGCCACGCCGCCGCTAATAGCGTCAGCCGGAGCAGTTACATCGCCCACAGAGTTCACCAGCGCCTCCGCACTGCTGCCAGATGCGACAGACGACGTTTCAGAAGCTGGCGCAGAAGCCGGTGCACTCTCTTCCCCACCCGACGCATCGCCTGCCGCACCAAGGCACGAGCGCCGACGCCCTCGACGCGGCAAGGCCGTCGCTGTTGCCACGTCGCCGGCTGCGTGCGTCGCAGTCGTCGCGATGCGTCGTAGGCGGGACGAACGCCTCAACAACGACGGGGTTGCTGTCGGTTTCACCGTGTGAGACGCATGAGACGTAGACGACAAGAACGACTGAAGGGACGCGGAACGCGCCACAACGACGAACGAGAGGCCTCCGGAGAGTTGAGCGGCAGCCAGTAGGGCCACGAGTATGGAGCTGGGGTGCATCATTCTGGCTAGCGGATAGCGAATGCAGCAGTCACTTGACTTGGGATGACACATGACACGCGATAGGTTGGTTGAGGTTTTCGGGTGTTATGGACAATGATGTCGGATTACGGCTGGAGACAATGATGTCGGATTACGTAATTACGTCCTTACGGCGAGCCGTTTTGGCGGTAAGTAATAAGACTGGGCCGGCGAAATTACGCTACGCCCCCAGTCCCCTATAAACGAAAATCGTAAAAATATCTATGAAACCCCCGCATTTTTGCTTCCCAGTAGCCAGCCACATTTGGACTTTGAGCTTGCTCTGTGACCCTGCAACCTGCTGCGAGCATGGCGATGGCATCTTGGATCGCGAAGAAGTCCAAGCACTCAGGTGTACGCGAGCAGTTCGACCCCTACATCGAAATCCCTCCTGGCCAACCGGGCGCGGGTACCAACATGCGTGGCAGCTGCAAGTCATGCCGCCAAAGCATCAGCCTGACCCTTGCTCGGCTGGCGGCTCATTTCCTCAAGAAGAAGGGGCACGGCGTTGCGGTGTGCACAGCAAAGAATCCGCCGGAGGCGGCTGTGCTGGCGGCGAAGGCATACTTCGACACCGTCAACCTCACGAACGAGGGCGTCCTGACGAAGCGCGCCAGGGATGCCGCGTTTTCTCAGCAGACTATCCCTTCTTCGTTTAAGGGAGGTGTCAGGAAGGAAACACACCACGCTTTCGCAGCGCTCGTGTTTGGGACCGGCTTGGCGTTTGACGCGGGGAAGCACTACCTTTTCCACAACTTCGTCACAGCAGTGTCGAAGGACCCCGGATGGCGTGCCGAGCATAGGACGACCATCGCGGAGATTCGCCTCGACGAGGCCTATGCCAAGATCGGAGAGGAGATGAAGACGGTCATGGAAGGAGAGGACATGCGGCGCCTCGGTCACACGTGGTCTACTGACGGGTGGACAAACCCACAGGTACGATTAAATTTATAAAATATTGTACACTTTGTACTCCGTATACCGTATACTGTATACCAGGTACTGTTTACTGTTTACTGTATACTGCTGTATGTGAATATCACACAGCAAGAGTGTACAGTGTACAGCAGCAGTACACAACGCATCACACATCACACATCGGACAGACCATCGATTCATGATCTAGATCCTTCAGGGTATATAGATTCCTGATCTGCATGATCTAGCTCATGTGGCCGGGTGGGGGCCGTATAATTCTGCACGATGTAGCACATATTTACTTGCTTGGATCTGTACTACACAGATCCCGCACAACACCTCATAACTCATGATCTATCCGACCTGTGCAACATATACAACGCAGTTGGTTGTTTACCACCAATGTTGTGCATTGTTGTGGTCTTGTCTGATGTGTCCGTTTAGTTATGTTTTTTTTTTTTA
>MEHQ01001075.1:415738-435109 GCA_008828725.1 Saccharina japonica | reverse complement strand
TAAAAAAAAAAAACATAACTAAACGGACACATCAGACAAGACCACAACAATGCACAACATTGGTGGTAAACAACCAACTGCGTTGTATATGTTGCACAGGTCGGATAGATCATGAGTTATGAGGTGTTGTGCGGGATCTGTGTAGTACAGATCCAAGCAAGTAAATATGTGCTACATCGTGCAGAATTATACGGCCCCCACCCGGCCACATGAGCTAGATCATGCAGATCAGGAATCTATATACCCTGAAGGATCTAGATCATGAATCGATGGTCTGTCCGATGTGTGATGTGTGATGCGTTGTGTACTGCTGCTGTACAGCTGTACACTCTTGCTGTGTGATATTCACATACAGCAGTATACAGTAAACAGTAAACAGTACCTGGTATACAGTATACGGTATACGGAGTACAAAGTGTACAATATTTTATAAATTTAATCGTACCTGTGGGTTTGTCCACCCGTCAGTAGACCACGTGTGACCGAGGCGCCGCATGTCCTCTCCTTCCATGACCGTCTTCATCTCCTCTCCGATCTTGGCATAGGCCTCGTCGAGGCGAATCTCCGCGATGGTCGTCCTATGCTCGGCACGCCATCCGGGGTCCTTCGACACTGCTGTGACGAAGTTGTGGAAAAGGTAGTGCTTCCCCGCGTCAAACGCCAAGCCGGTCCCAAACACGAGCGCTGCGAAAGCGTGGTGTGTTTCCTTCCTGACACCTCCCTTAAACGAAGAAGGGATAGTCTGCTGAGAAAACGCGGCATCCCTGGCGCGCTTCGTCAGGACGCCCTCGTTCGTGAGGTTGACGGTGTCGAAGTATGCCTTCGCCGCCAGCACAGCCGCCTCCGGCGGATTCTTTGCTGTGCACACCGCAACGCCGTGCCCCTTCTTCTTGAGGAAATGAGCCGCCAGCCGAGCAAGGGTCAGGCTGATGCTTTGGCGGCATGACTTGCAGCTGCCACGCATGTTGGTACCCGCGCCCGGTTGGCCAGGAGGGATTTCGATGTAGGGGTCGAACTGCTCGCGTACACCTGAGTGCTTGGACTTCTTCGCGATCCAAGATGCCATCGCCATGCTCGCAGCAGGTTGCAGGGTCACAGAGCAAGCTCAAAGTCCAAATGTGGCTGGCTACTGGGAAGCAAAAATGCGGGGGTTTCATAGATATTTTTACGATTTTCGTTTATAGGGGACTGGGGGCGTAGCGTAATTTCGCCGGCCCAGTCTTATTACTTACCGCCAAAACGGCTCGCTGTAAAAAGGACGTAATTACGTAATCCGACATCATTGGTTATGGAAGCCTTGTCTATTCGGGTTGAGCAGCCCAAGGGGGTTTCCAAGCGTATTTTGGCGTTGGTGTTGGACTCACGACAGACACGTAGAAGCTACAGCGACGGCATGCAAACTGTGACGCCACTACGCATCATAGATCGTAGCACAGGTGTTCTCTTTGGCCAGAGAGGGCGTGCTATGGGTTGGTTATCGGGGCTGGCATGGTGCTCCGCCGGGGTCGGTGCTCTGGGCGTGGCTTTTGGCGCTCTTTTGTTCGTGTTCCAGGACAAGCTTCTCTACATTCCTTACGCGCCCATCCGAGATCCCGATGACAACCCGAACGGTGAGAGGCGATGGAGCAATCTGAGGCGTTGCTTGCTGTTGATACGTTATGCTCCTACTTCGGCTGCTGTACTTTTCTCGCGGACAAAGAACCGAAAGACCTCCTGTTCGTTGACTACTATAACTGCTTATAAGCGCTTGGTACCTGGCACGTAATACCTAACCTAAATGTCCCGAAATATAAAAGGATGTTTTTTGTTTAATATTCATATGAAAAGGTCCTTATATTACGAGACAACGGTACCAGGTCCACTATGTTCGTTACTCGTTACTCGTTACAGCAATCAGTGTCATACTCAACTTGGAAGTGTACTTCGAAGTAGTATTATAGGGGTATGATATGTATATACGTCGCACGTAGTGTTGCCGTGGGCGTAAGCGAAAGGAGAATGGAGGCATCGGCATACCCAGATGTAGTCGCCTCCCCCCTACCAGTGTATGATACGGGTACGTACCAGGTAAAGCAGTACAACGATATATACCTGGTGGCTGTATACGAGTACAGAGTGGATACCCCGTGACAAGCCGAAAAAATGCATACCAGCCAGGTACCTGGTGTCGTATTGTTCTTATCTGTACGTACTCGTAGTGGGCAGTGGGCAATATACCGTAGATGACAGGAGTGTATATCACACCCTCTGGGGTGAATTTCAAAGCTAATTTTCTCCATAACCAGGGGGGGCACAAAAAACGAAAATGGCGGCTTTCGGAGCATCTCGTCGAGATCTTCCCATGGACGGGTCGCTCGGGGTTAGCGCTTGACCGGTCGTCGAGCAAATCAGCGTTGAAATTCGTCCGAAGGGGTGTGGTATACAGCAGTGTCATATACGACGGTATTCGTTTACTTGTAGCTTTAAATTCGTTATGACAGGTGGGATAAGCCGTTTTGACCGCTCTTAACCTTTTCAGAACTGCAAAACTTATCCCACACTATTTCCAAGTAGTTGGTCTCCAAAAACGGGGGACCGGTTCTTAAGGGGTTAACTCCATAATGCCATTATCTTGAGTGCTCTTAGCTCGGACAATCCGCTACTATGAATACTGCTGTTGTCGCAGTTTACTCGCACGTAGATTGCTCGCACTGGAAGGGTCGTTCTTGCTTGATTTTCATTATTTTAAGGGATGTAGGCGCCGCAGAGCAGCAGCAGCAGCAGCGCTCAAAAGCCTACGCAGCCGCAGGCAAAAGCTTACTGGTATATATATATATAATATACGTGTGTATACATAAAGCACGAAAGCGTTACGAGTCTTGGCTTCATTTTAAAGACTTTATTTAACCCCTCCGGGGTTTCAGGTCAAAAACGTGTCGATAAAAGCGGGCGATTACAGCATGGGTCACAAGAAGAAGAAACTCGAGCTGCCAAGGTATATAGGGGGGGTGTCCGACCCGCACTCACTGCTGTATGGAGCTCTGCCACGCGCGCGCAGCCTGGCGATACCGCTGCTATTGCTATTGCCGCACTTTCTTCCTTCCTACCTGGTAGTCGCTTGATATGACGGCAGTAGTACGGAACGTGTCGTTTTTTTGGTCGTTATCTATACATGGGTTCAGCTGTAGACGGAGCAGAACAGCAGCAGCGGCGGCGGCAGCAGCAGCAGCAGCGGCAGCAGCAGCAGCAGCGGCAGCAGCAGCAGCAGCGCGCCGAAGCCGAGTCGCGGCAAAAGCTTGCTGATATGTACGCGGTCTTAGGCTATAGATGCCAGTTACTGCTGCGCACCTTAATCTGAAAATGACTGAAACGTCTCCAGTGAGGTATGTAACCTCTGCGCTGGTGACTGGTACCGAATTAGACTGCATGTTGAGCGGTAAACAGCAGCAGCAACAGCAGCAACAGCAGTAGTCTCGTGCGTTTTTGTGACCGTCATTTTTTTCCCATCGATTTTTCCCTCCCAAGTCCCAAAAGGACAAAAGGACTTAAGAACGGTAATAATTTTCCGTGTGCGTTTCCCGCCCTCTGTTTGAAGGTTACCGCAACCCGCTGGAGCAGAATATACCGTACGAGGACATGTACATGCCGACACTGGACGGCATTACGATCCACGGCTGGCTCCTCAAGAGCCCCAACGCCTCAAAGGTTTGCTTGTGTTTATAGTGGCGTTTTTTGTGCATTTGTTTGTGTGTTCTTCAAGAGCCCCCGACGCCCCCAAAGTCTTGCTTGTTTTTGCAAGGGCGTTTTTTTTTTGTTTTGGATTGCTCCCCAAAAGCCGCGTTGCCTTGAAGGTGTTTTGCGTGTTGTGTTTGCAGCGGTGCTTTGTTGATTTTGTGCTCCTCAAGAGCCCCAATGCCTGAACGTCTGCTTGGGTTTGCTCGGGCATTTTTGTGGAACAGCATGAGAAAACCGACGTGTCAGCCGCCAGGCCAAACAGGTCGCTTGGCTGCCCCCTTTTTCGTTCGACACCAATGGATGATGCGACCGGTGCGTACAGCGATTCGGCCGCCCTCCCCCCTCTGTGGCAACCTCCCGGAAAATGTCGAATCAAGCCGCAAGTTTCCGCCGCACACCTGATCCTGGAAACCCTGTTTTCGAGGATTGCAGGTGCCGACCCTCGTTTACCTTCACGGAAATGCTGGCAACATTGGGTTCAGGTTGACCAACGCGCGCCAGATGCAGCTGGCCATAGACTGCAACGTGCTGATGGTCGACTACCGAGGGTAAGTAAGCCAGTCTTCCTGCCCTCCAGCCCCTCCCCCCCCCCCCCCCCCTCCTCCCCGCCTCCTTTGTCCCCCACCCTTATCTGCATTTGTTTGTTTGTTGTATGTCGGCGTCATCCCTTCCCCCTCCCCCGCGAGGGTCTATGGTAATACGACTACGTACGGCCATCATGAAAATGAAGTACACCCCCCCCCCCCCCCCCCGTGGCACGACAAAGTACACACCCCAATCCCCCGGCTCGCCCTTGTTGTCCCCCCACCCCCAGCTCTGTTTGTTTTTGCCGGCGTTTTTTACCCCCCCTCCATATTTTGTTCGCCCCCTACCCCCCCATCTCTGTTTTTCTGCAGGTTTTTTTTTTGGGGGGGGCAGGGGGTCGGGGTTGTGGTGTATTTGTATTACTTCGTATACTGTGTTTGGCTTGTAAATCGTGTAAGGGCTACGTGCATATAGACAGGGGGGAAACAGCGAAAATGTGACGAGAACATCATCGGCCACACGTATCATAGGAACCCAGCGCTCCATATTTTGAGGGATGGTTACGTTTAGTACCGGAGCTACACTGCAAGGAGTTGCACGGTGGTATATCGACGTACTAGCGGTTGACGATCGCAGCTTTACGCCTCTGAAAGTACGTGGGAAACACGTTCCACATAGCCTATATTCAAGAAAACCGCACGGTGGGCCTAGACACGGCCTACCACTCGGCAGCGGGCAATATCGTGTACCTCTGCTGTGCCCGGCGCAGGCAGCTATGCACGTCAAGCTGAGGCACTCGAAAATGAGCATCTCTCTCCTGTACCCTTGCCTCATATGGAAAATAAACGTCGGTAGAGCCCATGACTATTAAAAAGGTTAATTTCCGTCGGTCGACAAAAAAAAACTCGGATTTCTTCCTTTCTGAACTTTACCAGACTTGACTTAGACATTATTATGCTTTTCAATTTCCATAGCGAGCCCGCACATACCTCCCCTTTCCCGTTCCTCGAAGTGCATTTATTTCTAGTATTAATAATGCAAGGTCCACCCCGTCCACTTCCGTACACATAAAAACGCCTCTTAGGTATGGAAAGAGCGAGGGGAAGCCGACGGAGGAGGGGATGGTGTTGGACGTGGAGGCAAGCCTTCGAGCTCTCAGGGAGAGCCCCAAGTCGGGCGTAGACCCTGGTAAGGTGGTGCTGTTCGGCAGGTCTCTGGGCGGCGCGGTTGCCCTTGCTGCAGCGGACAGGTACCCCCACCTGGTGAGTGGTTTCGGGGGCGCAGGAGGAGGCGTGTTTCTCGTGGTGGCGGTGGTGGTGATCAAAGCTGGGGAGGCGTGTTTTTCGTGGTGGTGGCGGTGGTGGTGGTCAAAGATGACATAGTGGTACAGTATAGGAGGTGGGTCGTTTTGGGCACGTCAAGAAGGTCTATGTTTTTCTTAATATATTGGTTTTTAGCGAAGGGGGCGGTCAGTCAAGGAGTCCAACCGCGGTCTCCTCGCGTACATGGTGGGGGTGGTGTTGGTGTTGGGGGTAGACGGAGGGCGTGTTCGATGTTCCCCGCGGATGACAATGCTGCGACGAATCACATTGGCGATGGAAGGATGGCACAAACTTCGGCTACGAGCGTCTTGTGTCTGATTGTCGTGATGCGAGTGCACAGAACCTTCACGACACATACATGCTTTCTCTCTCTCCCCCCCCCCGCCCCACGCGTACCCCCGCCTGGGCATTTCCACGAGTCGTCCTACGAACCGAAGCGATCATTTTTTTTTTGTGGTTATTTAGTTATCTCGTGCGTGCGGAGAACTCGTTTTCCCCCATTAGTTTTACCATCAAGCCCCTCCCCCTTACCGCCAACCCTCTTCCTCCCTCCCTCCCTCCCTCCCTCCCTCCCTCCCTCCCTCCTTCCCTCCCTCACTCCCTCCCTCCCTCCCTCCGTCCCCACACGTTGTGCTTGCATTTGTTTGTTTGCTTGTATGTTTGCTTGCTTGTTTCGCTATGGAATATACCAAACATGTGCTACATGTGCTGTATGTGCTGTATGAACAAGATTCGCGCGGTGATCGTGGAGAATACCTTCCTGAGCGTGTCGCACATGGTTGACGAGGTGCTGCCCTTGCTCAAGCGCATCAAGTGGCTCGTACTCAGGCTCAAGTGGAATAGCGAGCAGAAAGCCAGGAGGCTCACGAGGCCGGTGCTGTACATCTCGGGTAAGGAGGCGCTGCTACAGCAGTAGCCTACTGATGCTACAACGGTAGCCTGCTGCTGCTACAATAACAGTAGGCTACTGCAGCTACAATAGTGTACTATTTATTTTTTTAATAGGTTGTTTTTTCCCCCGAGATATAACACCCCAAAAGCTACTGGTGAAAGGTATTGATCACATGTGCCTTTGTGCTACAGGAGGGTCAATATTCCTCCCTGCTGCTGCTGCTGCTGCTGCTGCTGCTGCTGCTGCGTTTGCTGGTGGTTATGACTTCGTTTATTTTTGTCGTTGTACTAATTTTTTATTATTGGATTTTCCCTCCGAGATTTTCCAGCTCAAATATCGACCCCTCATAGATATGTGTAGCCAGAAGGTTATTGTAAAAAATCAGTTAAGAAAAAGCGCAGTTCTATTTTTGTGCGCTGTTTTTTTTTTTTTTTGGCTGGCCTGACGAGGGGCCGGGGTGTTGGACAAGTCGATGTTTTTTTTTTTCTTTTTTTTTTCGACAGGGTTGAACAGACGAAGGGATAACGGGAAACGGAAACAGTGACGGTAAGGGCGGGGTGGGGGGTGTACTCATGCCATGCATGGCCATCTCCGTATGACCATAGACCCTCGCATCCCTACAGTGCCGGGACGGAGCACGTCGGGTTTTCACCCACCAGGC
Organism: Saccharina japonica; assembly: GCA_008828725.1. Classification (NCBI taxonomy): domain Eukaryota; class Phaeophyceae; order Laminariales; family Laminariaceae; genus Saccharina; species Saccharina japonica. Next base: position 427,995 of record MEHQ01001075.1, on the reverse strand, counting down.
AGACATTGCGGGGTCGGGGGGGGGTTGTCTCACGCGAACGAAGCGGTTTTTTAACTTGCCCTTGGTTTTTGTGGGTGTTCGTCTGATTGCGCGCCACCCGATGGGACGAGCGGGGGGGGGCACAATTCAATCGCGTTTTTTTTTTTTTTTTTGGTTGGAAGCTGTAGGCCACCTCTCGGCTGCGCGACGTAGCGTCGTGCTTACCCTCGACATTGACACCACCCCCCCCCAGTGGTTTCTAGTAGGATGCAGCTCATCCTTCATGCGACTCGCCGAACACCTCACGGCGCTTGGTGCTAGCAATGTCTGCCTGGTCGGTGAAAACCCGACATTCTCCGTCCCGGCATTGTAGGGATGCGAGGGTCTATGGTCATACGACTACGGCCATGCATGAATATGAAGTACACCCCCCCCCCCCCCCCCACCCTTATATTTGCCTGTCTCCCTCTTATGTCACCCATGCCCACCCTCACCATTTCCCCCCTGCCCCCCCTAATCCTCCTACCTGTCTCCGCCTCTATGCCACCCATGACTACCCCCCACGTGCCTGCCGCTTTTGGTCTCTGTCGTGTGTTCGCTGTTTGTTGTTTGCTATGGCGTCAGGCCTTCGTGACGAGCTTATCCCCCCGTGGCACATGCGAACTCTCTATAACGCCTCCCCCGAGAGGGCAGGGGGCGGCAAGCGTCTCGTCACGGTGGCGGATGGCACGCACAACGACACCTGGGAGAAGGGCGGGAAGAAGTACCTGCGAGCGCTGGAGGCTTTCGTGTCAGAGGTGACATTGGGGGGAGGGGGGGGGGGGTACTCATGTCGTGCATGGCCATAGTCGTATGGCCTTAGACCCTTGTAGTCCTGTATCTACAATGCCGGGACGGAGCACGTTGGGTTTTTACCAACCAGGCAGACATTGCTTGCACCAAGCGCGAAGCGCCGGGGGGGGGGGGCAAGCCCAGGCAGCATGTGACACGTGGCACCTGCACAAACCGCTCTATCATATGTGGGATGCGCATCGCCTCTATAATACTACAGTAAGTTCGTTTATATGTACTAAGTATGCTATATATTATGTACATAATATATAGATGCATTACAGAATAAATAAACAGTAGTATATAGTACTATATGTATATCGGGATCTGCTGGTAGCGTTATTGAGGGCACAAGTCGGGAAATCCTTCTGTCAGAAGTGCTACCATTATACCTGTGGTACGGTATTGATAGCAACGCCTCCAATATCACTGGCGTTCTGAAATGTATGAACCGTTTCGGTTTCGGTGTTAAAGCCTGCGAAGGTGTTGAAAAATACTGTTCTGGATTATGATCCCCAAAATAGTCGGCCTCATACGAATAACCAAAAACGAATAGCCCAAAGGTCCTTACACCTACAGAGTGGTAGCAAATAGTGTATATCAAATATTGTCCCTGAATATTAAGAACCATTTTTATCTCAAATGTTCGATTGAAACGTTGCTTATATTTCGGGACAAATTGGTAACACTAAGCCTGGTATGTTACTTGTATTTAGTCTACACTCGTCGTACATATATATCAGGTATATCTTCTGTAGGTGTACCAAGGATAATTCCGCCGCAAGCGTATCTTTCTCCCTGACTTGGATCTCCCTGACCGTTAACACATTTATATAACGGACGTATCATACGTACCTGTATACCTCTCTGTGTGCATGCAGGTGATGGAGGGAAAGACTGTGGAAATGTCGGGGGACAGCAACGGCGGTGGCTCGTGCGACGCCCCCGCCGGGCTCTCCTCATCGGGCAAGGCTTTTTCAGGAGAGGGGGGCGGGGGGTCCGGCCCGAGGAAACGGGCTGGGGGTGCTGCGGTCGGCTGATGTTGACGTGGAATATTAACTTTTGGCGTTGTGCTTAATTTTTTGGGGGGGTGCTGAGTGGAGTTGAGGAAGGCGGGCGTGTAGGGGAAAGGGGGGGGGGGGGGGGGGGGGGGGGGGGGGGGGGGGGGGGGGGGGGGGGGGGGGGGGGGGGGGGGGGGGGGGGGGGGGGGGGGGGGGGGGGGGGGGGGGGGGGGGGGGGGGGGGGGGGGGGGGGGGGGGGGGGGGGAGGGAGGAAGAGAAGTGGAGGGGGGGGGGGGGGCATCGTGAATTTTGGTTGTTGTGTTTTTCCCCCGGCCCGCTGATTGGTTTTGGTTCGGTTTCCTACCTGGTTTGGTTCCGTTTGGTTTGTTCGGGCGGCCTCTGGTGTCGTGTGTGGTTTTGGTTTTGGTTATGTTTTGAAGCTGTTTTGTGATCGATCGGCCGTGTTGCCTTTGGACACAAGAAGCGAGCGGGTCGATGCCTGGGTGGGGTGGGGTGCCTGGCTTGTTCTGCGCCGCCTTTCGTGTAGCCCCCTAAGTGTCTACGAACAGTGTTGGCTGGGTGCTTGGACCCTGCACCAGCACCTGGCAGTACTATTACTAGTCGAAATATGACATGTAGGGGTCCTGACCATATACTTGGGAGCCTGAGCGGGCCGAGCGAGGGCTGCCAGTTTTTTTGTTTTTTTTGTTTCGTTTTGTGTGTTTATTTAGTCTCCCTATTATATGTGTGTACAATTTATCTTTTTTTTTCGTGTATCTGGGGTGGTGTGTGGGGGGGGTAGTCATAGGAGTAAAAGTTTTGTTTGAAAAAAAAAATTGAGCCCAACCGTAGTAGGGAAGACCCGAGAACTCGCGCCGCTACCATCTTCCTCCTCGCATTTCGTCGCCAAGCCGCGCGCTTCGCTATAGAGGAAGACATTAGTAGTTGGTTAGCCTTGCGTGGAAAATGTTATTGTTTTCATGCGCATGATAAAAGGCACTGGCGCCGGCGGCCGCACGAGGAAGGGGGGGCATGTATCGTATCGGTAACCGTTTCCGGTGAATTGCGAATTTTCCCCCCGCGTCTATTATGAATATCAGTAAGGACGAAGAAAGTGGAAGTGCGGCGTGGCGTTCCGATTGGGGTTGTTCTGCGTTGTGTCATTTCCTTATTATTGTTATTTTTGGTGGTGTCCTGCATTTTAATACGAGTTGTGGCGAACCTTGACAAAAAAGCAAAAAAACAAAAAACAAAAAACAAAACAAAACTCGTACGAAGCTGTGTGGATGTACGAGAGGAAGTCAGAAGTTTTCGTTTTTTTTGTATCGTTTTGACAGCGAGCTGCATGCATCGTGGGAGATGAACCGGGGAGGGCTCTCCTCATAAAGCGCGCGTGTGGGAGAGGAGCGCTATATAAACATGGAAGGTGCCGAATGCTGTGAATGGTGTCCGACCGGTCTGAGAAACGTTCCGGGAAACGGGCCCATGAAGTTCCGGAAAAAAGCGTGTCGGACCGGTCAGATGAACGTCCCGGGAAACGAATCCGACCGGTCGGATGAATGTTTTTGAAATCGGGTCCGACTTACAGTATAGTCTTGATAAATGTTCTGGAAAACGGTTCTGACCGGTGTGAGGAATGTTCCGGAAAAAAACGGGTCCCACCGACGATCTGATTAACGTTCCTCAAAGTGGGTTCGACTGATCTGATGAACGATCGGAAAACAGATCCGACTGGTCTTCGGAATGTTCCGGAAGAAAAATCCGACCGATCTGATGAACGTTCCTTAAAACGGGCCCGGCTGGGTCTGATGAACGTCCCGGAAAAAACGCGTCCCCGACCGGTCTAAGTTTTTTTTCGGAAACCAGGTCCGACCGGTCGGATGGACGTTCCGGAAAACGGGTTCGACCGGTCTGATAAGTGTTCCGGAACACGGATCCCACCGGTCCGATGCATGTATGCATGTAACGTAAGTTCCGGAAAACGGGGCCGACCGGTCTGATAGATGGCGTTCCGGAAAGCGGACAGACAGGTTGATGGTTTGTGGTGGGGTTCTCAGGGTGATGCTACAACAGGTACAGTAAGAATACTATAATTATGAGTACAGGGCTCAGGTGTGGCACTTTCTTTTCTTGTCTGTGTAGCGTCGAGTAGACGCCAGGTTGTTGGAGCATCCAGGCTTGACGACAAGCCGGATGAACGATGCGAAGGTGTGAGCAAGGGGGGCTGCCCTTGTGGCGTATTCGAAAACCTTGGGTGTCGTCAGCCATTACTTGTGCACGGGACAACATATGTGCTGCCGAACACGGCAAGTAGTCTTGGAATACGAACAACCACAGTAGTACAATAATATACAGATATATATGACCTCGACGAATGGTGGAACTGACGCAGGACATATCCATGCGACGGTTGGGCCGAGAGCATGGCACCCACATAATACTATAATTGTTATTGCACGGCCAAGGAACGGGTTGGCGTGCTTATTCCACAAGTGTGCGTACTCGTAACAATTCATTTGTTGTAGTTGGACGGCTTTGTATGAGCGAGTTGGAATATCGAAGGCCTTTTGGTCTCTGTTCTACACCCGCTCACGCTGGTTACCCTAATTGTATTGTATTATGCTTTTGCTTGCCATTCAACAATGTGCAGCATGAGTTTCAACGTTGATCACTCAAAATAACATGACCAAAATAAGACAACCACGGAAACAAAACGAAAGAACGAAGACGAACGCGGACGAACGACAGAACAGGCACGGTACTTGAAGCCGGCCTGCTGCTGCCGCCTGCTGCTGCCGCTGCTGATATTTTACTGCTGTTGTACCGGGCTCACAGCTGCAGCTACTACTCTTACTCGTATATTGGAGATCAAGGGAATACGCTACCCCCCGCCCGGAGAAGGAGGCTGGTGAGGGGAACTTATTTGTGAAACGCTTGTTGGCTTCGGTCGGTATGCCGCGTGCTGCTGATATTTTAGTCGTATGTATTCAGACGCGGACCGCGTGTTAAGAAAAATTGTAAATTACGAAAAAATGACGTCCACACATTCGAGATTTCTAATATCAGCAGCAAGAGCCATAATCACACAAGGAAGGGAGAAGAGGGGGAGAGAGGAGGGAAGGGTCGTGGTAGCGATGGGGAGGAGGCGCGGGGGGAGGGACGGAGAGGGGGAGGGACGGAATGACAGTAGGGCACCCCATTAGGTATGGTTTGGACCATGACGATCGCCTCCTCGAGGGCTACCGATCTGTTGCGTGCGGTACGGGTGTAGCATTTTTGAAAGAAATCTGGCCGTGAGTGACCCTAGACTAACTCTCGGGGGACAGACAGACAGATAGTCAGACAGACAGTTTTTTTTAATCGGTTCCAGTAGAGACCACAAGTTACACTTGTGGAATACTACGTCTAATGAATGAGATCGTTAAACACTACTGCATGCAGCATTTCTTCGGCGATGATTAGCGTGTTCGACGTTTCCTCAATGATAATGTAACACGGAAGAAGCGAGCCGAGCCGGGCGTATTTATGACTTCGCCGCCGAGCTTCCAGAAGAAACACTTAATAACGACTTACAGCTTGACTCTAACCCCCCCCGCCACCTTGACCGCCTGGGCCGTGTGACAATACTACTAATAATGCTATTATTAATATCAAAAATTGAATAATTTTGGAGATCCCAAACGTTATCACTACTACTCCACACTACGTAAATACTACCGAGTAGCGTTATATAATAATAAGGAAACGTATGTATGTAATAATATACGTACGTACGCGATTCAAACCTGACGTCGTTGTTGTTGCTGGTTGCAGAATAATACTACTGTCGTTGTACGTCGGCTGTGTGTTGGACCAAGCTAGATAGAGTACAACGGACACCACACCAGGAAGCCAGTCTATTAATAGTAACTTGTTGTAAGCACTCTACTGCAATCGTATACTTCGCATTATTTGATACCTGGTACGTAGTTTGATTGTGCCTATCTATACATAAACAGCTACTATTAATTAATGGTATACAGTAAACCTTCCTTTCTACCCGTGCCGTCGACATCCAGCACACCCAGTGTCCGTGCCGATTCTTCATCCTAAAAAGGTACCAGTTCTGTGGTCACAAAACTACGACACAGAGATACGTGTGCCGACCGGTGGTTATACCGGTTACAGTCAAAGATGTCAGGAGACGGTCAGTCAAGGGAAAACGGGCATCGGTCAAGGGTGTGGATCCGAGTGTTCCACGCTAAAACCTAGTAGTTTGGCGTCAGTCAAGGATTTTGATTTTCCGTCAGTCAAGGGCTGAAAGTGCCGTCTCCTGACATATTTGGTTACAGTACCGTACACGTAGCAGTACTCTGTACAACAGTGTGTTGTGTGTTGAAGTTGAAGTGTGTGCTGTGTGTAGTATATTGATGACAGTGGCACATGACAGTTGTAACCGTTTCGACGTTTAACGTGTGCTGTGGTTGTGTGGATCTGGATCTTCCGTGGATCCAACGGGATTATCCCATGCAGCTTTTTTTTATAGCTCCGCATATCTTTTTTACCCCCTCTCGCCCACTACTTGCCTTGCCTGTACGAACACAGCAGCGGCATCCCTTTTACCCCCTTCGCACCAGCCCGAGGTCACACAAGCACCACCATCAAGCACTGACGGATTTCAACCCGGCAGCTACATGGCATCATCCCATCAGGAATAAAATCTTCGGTGGCAACTCTCTGTTGTACGTACCCTCGACAAAACGTCTACCGGGTACCAGGTACTGCTTACACCATACCCGCTCTTCGCCCCGAGACCGATGGTTGTGAGGTGAAAATATTTCTTCGCGCGTACGAAGGGTATCCTGCGCGTACGAGTATGCCCGAGGTGTCACTCGGAACAACACATGCATGCATGCATGGCGCTTGTTCCTCCTCTCTTCGTTTGCTTCTTCTGCATGATGATGGCTCAGGAATAGGAAGAAGAAGAGCGCACGAATGAATGGTTGTGGATGGATGGATGGATGGATGGATGGATGGATGGATGCCCAGAACATAATCTGCTTCTTCTACTGCTATACTGCTGCTGCTGCTGCTGCTGTATAGCTTCCCACCGGGCGTGGTGTTTGTTGTCACCGACTACGTGGACTTGGCGGCTCACCGTATTACCTGCTGGCATAAAAAATCTTCCTCAGCGCCCACGGTAAGTGTGTTGGTTAGATCCATGATGTCGCCCTCCGTCTTGAGGCAATAAACCTTCCTCCGTGTACGTGTATCTATCAGGTACTGCAAGAGAGCACGAGCAGCGCGCGTTTCTTCTCCGCTCTTCTTCTTGCTTCTTATTTGCTCATCATCAAGAAGAAGAGTTCAGGCACGCGCAGATTGATGGGTGGATGGATGGATGGATGGATGGATGGATGGATGGATGGATGGATGGAGGATGGATGGATGGATGGATGGATGGATGGATGGATGGGTGGATGGGTGGATGGATGGATGGCTGCCCAGGACAGAAGTAAGCTGCTCCTTCTGGGACCGGGATCGCTTCCCGAGCGTGGTTACGGAGTGCGTCGCTGCCGTCGTCGACCGCGTGGGCCTTGAAGGCACACCGGAACCATTATCAGCGCCCGCGGTGAGAATCAGTTTTGGATCCATGAAGTGTGTGCGTGTGCGTTCTCGTGGGGGGCACATACATGTAACAGCAGTTACTGTAAGTACACGTAGCGAAAAACGGTGAGTGAGAATGCGATCTTTTACCAAGCGACTTCTCTGAACGACAAGCACGCCGCAGCACCACAGCAAATAAAGTGTTGCGATGCTGCGCGCGTGAGGTACAGCTCCTCGCATTGCGGTTCGGACACACACTACTGTATGTATCGTAGATGGCTACGTGCCTGTACCCCGGCAGCTCGTGCTGCATGGTGTGGCCGATGCTGCTTGCTCTTATGTATGAAATCGTCACTTGTTTTGGGCTTTTTTTCCCCCTCTGAAAAAAAAACACACACACACATCTTTGTTTCTTATTCTACCCGTCGGCATCCTCCAGCACACCCAGAGTCGGTGCCGATTCCTCCACGGATGTATGTACATGATTATACTTTTTCGAGGCAGTGTCCGCGGTTGATGCCGCGGCATGTGGCGATATCTCACGGTAGCGCCGCCACAGCACGTAACAGCCGATTTTCCTAATTGAGGATTGCCTTTCCGATGAGTGTGAAAATCGAAAATATTTGGTTTTGAATTGTACTTCCCTTACAGTCATTTTTTTCACTGTAAACTATTGTCAGTTGTGACCCCCGTCGATGACAAAAAAAAAACGAAATCGGCGTCGGCAGTCTCAAGATATCGAGGATCCCAGAAAATCTGTATTGATGGGCGAAATGCAAATTCCCTTAAATCCTTGATTTTTCGAGCCTGTCAAGGCCGATTTCATTTTTTTTTTCGTGGATCGATACCTACCATCGAGGAACATATTTTCTAGGTCAAATTTTGATCGTGAGCGAAATGCAACTCTTAGACAATAACAAAGTACTAAAATCGATTTTCATTCTCATCGGAAAGGCAATTCTCAATTAGGAAAATCGGCTGTTACGTGCCCACGGTTCTGCCCGCGGATACTGCCGTGGCACTTGCCGTGTCATGTCGCGACATGCTGCGGCACGGTGTCGCCGCCACGGCACGTGTCACGGCTCTGCCCGCGGTTGTTGCCGTGGTACTTGTCATGGCATGTCATGGCATGCCATGGCAAGCCCCACGGTATTGTCCGCGGCAAGACCCACAGCAAGACCCACGACAACACCCTCGGTACTGTTCGCGGCAAATGTCGCGGCAAAGTGTCGCGACAAGTGTCGCGGCAAGTGTCACGGCAAGCGTCACGGCAAGTGTCATGGCAAGTGTCATGGCGAGTGTCGCAACGTGTGTCGCGGAAAATGTTGCGAAGCGTGTCGCGGCAAGTGTCGCAGCGAGTGTCGCGTCGAGTGTCGCAGCAATACCCGCGGCAAGTGTCGTGAGAAGTGTCGTGGGAAGTGTCGCGGGAAGTGACGCATCAAGCACCGCAGCAAGCAAGTGTCGCGACAAATGTCGCGGCAAGTGCCGTGGCATTACCGGCGGCAAGTACCGCGGCAAGCACGACGGCAAGTAAGTGTCGCGGCAAGTTTCGCGGCAAGTGCCGCAGCCTCCAGTAGTGATCACCTGCTGATGATAGTGAATCTTCCTAAGGTAGCCATTTGCGCACTTTGGTGGGCTAAAATAAGGGGGGTATACTTATAAGCGGCTCAATCAACGTAGAGTCTTTCGAGGCCAAAGCATCCCGAGAGGGCCGGATCAGCCTGGAGTCTTCCCGAGCACAGCATCCAAGCCGGCCGAGCACGGATCTACATTATTTGACTTTTTCGTGGTTCGTGTCGCGACACGTGCCGCGGCAAGTCGCGACACGTGTCGCGGCATTTCGCGACATGCCGCGGCACGTAGGGTTCGGGTTCGGGTTAGGGTTAGGGTTAGGGATAGCGACACTCGCCGCGACACTCGCCGCGACACGTGTCGCGACAAAAGTCTAATAATGTACATCCCTCTAGGGTTCGGGTTAGGGTTCGTGTCGACGGGTCGGCTTTAGGCGCCAAGCACAAAAAAAACGTAAATGTTTACTATCAAGGGGGGAACATGGACGGATTTTATTAGTTTTCCAAGCCGAGTAGACTACTAGTTACCGTCCCCCTCACTGAATAGAAACCGGTCGGTATTTTGCGAAATAATGCATTGTCTTGGCTTGTTGGTACCTGTACGCATTGTTGCGGGTCTTGCCGCGACACGCCCCGCGACACTTGTTGCGGTGGTTAATCGCCGCGATATTCGCCGCGGTGATTGCCGCGATACCTGCCGCGACGCGGGTCCCTTGCCGCGACAAGTTACGCGGCAATCGCCGCGACAATCGCTGTGACACTCGCTCGCCACGACATTTTGAAGCGGCTCTTACCGCGGTTCTTGCCGCGACACTCGCCAAGACACTTTCCTCGACACTAACCGCGTCGCTTGCCGCGTCACTTGCCGCGACACTTGCCCCGACATTTGTCGCGTCACTTGCCGTGGGTCTTGTCGCGGGCCTTGCCGCGTCACTTGCCGTGGGCCTTGCCGCGACACTTGCCATGGTGCTTTTGCCTCGGGTGTTGCCACGGCATTTTGCGCAACACGTGCCGCGGGTCTTGCCGCTGACATTGCTGCCGAGGACATTGCCACGGGTCTTGCCGTGAGTCTTGCCGCGGGTGTTGTCCCGGGCTTTGCCGTGTGGGCCTTGCCTGTGGGCCTTGCCACAGCAGACGTTCCGAGGTATGTCGTGGCATGCCGTGGATACTGTCGTAGCGTTTGTCGCGGGCCTTGCCGCGGGTCTTTCCACGGCAGCCGTTCCGCGGCATGTCATGGCAGCGTCCGCGGCATGTCGCACGGCATTGTCGTGGCAGTGTCCGTGGCATGTCGCGGCATGTCGCGGACATTGCCACGACATGTCGCGGGCGCGGGCACGAAAAAGTCGAATATGAAATGAGAGGGATGTCTCAGTCTACCTGTGGTATTATTTAATATAGGGATGCAAGCTCTGTGTGTGACACATTACGAGTGTTACATCGCGAATGAGTACAGTGAGAGGAGGTTAGACAATGCGATGCCAACGCATCTATCGTCGTACTGGATACGAACAGTATACACAAGGAGGCGACAAAAATCAGACTTGATGCAGGAGATAGAAAAGGATACGGCGGACTTCTACTGCTGCTGCTGTAGTACGTAGTGCGTTTTGTGTCTTCTTCGTCTCTAAACATCTTTGCTTTTTGGACGTTTTTTTCAAAGTCCATTAACTAGACTACAGTTGCCCATTGTCTGAGTGCAAACATTTAACAAAAGCGAGAGATATACGGAGGGTTGAGAGAAGGGATAGGAATTAAAACGTATCTGCACGACCCAATGGACTTCGCGAAAAACCCGAAATTGCGGTTTCGTGTAGGGGACCTGGACCTGCCAGAAAGAAGGAGGAGGTATACCAGTAGCCGGGAGGAGGAGGAAGTAGACGCATAGATGTGCCCATGTGGCAAAGCCATAGAGAGTAGAATTCACATAGTGGGAGAATGCGAAAGGTACAAGGAGGAACGGGATGTCTTAGAGGAGGAGATGAGAAAAATAGACGAATGTGACATGAAGAAGTTTGGCACACTAAATATTAGCGAGAAAACGATCGCTATCTTAGGAGATGGATGGTGGCCACAGGCGGCGAAACAGGAAGGGGATAAGATTAGCAAAAAATATATTTGCAATGTATGGAAACAACGTAATAAGCGCCCAAGGGTTGGAGGTGTCTCTATTAGGAGCAGGGACGGTGCTCCGTCTCGAAAGGGATGCGTGGTCAATGGTCAAATGACTAAGGCAAGCAACAAATGAGTACGCCCCCACCCGCACCCCCCCCCTCCCGACCCTCTCCATGCGAATGTCGGCCACAAGGACTGTTGAGCCCCAAGGGTGCATAACGCCGGGTTAATCGGCTCGCTCTATCTATTTCTACCATACAATAGAAGTACACCCCGGCTGTTTCTTTGATGGGTCAATGCTTTACGAAACCAAACGCGCGCGGCCAAACCGGCTGTGCGAATTCATTCATATCATACGTCTGGTCTGTGCAAACCCTTAAAAAAACCACCAACAAAGAAACATATTCCTCTGCCATTCGTTTCGCTGGGGCGTTTTCATCACAGGTGTCACAACGTTAGTCGGGTACCCACTCAAACGCAAGTCAAGCAGGGGTAGTACGTAGTCAAGCGCGTTTTAATTGTTATGTTGTGTCGTACGAACACTCCCTACGAGAGCGAATTAATTAGAGGGTAACAAATGGCAATACAAATAAAAAAACGCGGCGAAAACAAAGCAAAAGCGGTCGTAATCAATCAACCCACCAAAAACCCACCAAAACAAAAGCTTCAAGACCAGAACACCAAAAAAAAAAAGAACCAAAAATGCAACAACAAAATGACGTGCATGCTGCTCTGGGTGTTACGCCTCTCACGTCCAAACGACCAAGCGACGAACACCCTGCTTCTGCTTGCTGCATGCAGCGCAGTGCACAACAGTTCTCGTCATACACTCGTGTGTATGGTATCCACCTTAAGAGTCGCAGATGAAACAAAAATTGACATCCCACCCGCCCTTACTGTGGTCCAAAAGGTATCGAAAAAACTAAAGGGGCGGGAAGGTCAGGGGGTGGGTATGTATCCACCTTAAGAGTCGCAGGGAAAAACAGAGTTTGGCATCTCACCCCGCCTTTAGTCCGAAACGAATAAAAAAAAATGAAGGGTGGAGATGGAGGGGCAGTTAAGAAGGGGGGAGGGGGGGGGTGTACTCATGTCGTGCACGGCCGTAGTCATATGACCATAGACCCTCGCATCCCTACAATGCCGGGACGGAGCACGTTGGGTTTTCACCAACCAGGGAGGG
>MEHQ01001075.1:366907-406331 GCA_008828725.1 Saccharina japonica | reverse complement strand
GGGGGAGGAGAGGGGGGGTATCAGTGTTCCTGGGTCCTTCGCCTATTTTTAAAAGCTGTAAAAAGTTTTTACGTTGTTTGAACCGGTTACTGACACTCTTAGTAATACATGGTAACCACAACCCACGACGAAGCCATAAACCCTGCATCATATCCCCCTCATGATTTACACCAAAAAAAATCGGTTTCGTTTGCTATGTTGCCCCGCGATGGTGCAAAAAGTACTCCATAAATCCAACCACAGCAGTACGTACTATTAACAAAATATCTGGTACCTGGAATAGTTTGGCATGCATGGTACGGCCATCAAAACAAGTGTGAATTCCATCCCGTTCGCACAGAACCGGCCACACGTGCGGACGGCAACCACTAATACTGAAAGGCGTTATTTATTACAGGGGATGAAACACCAGCAGCCCTGTCCGGGGAAAAATTAAGGGTTTCCAGTATATATGGAGGCATTTCCCACAATCACTTTTTTTCACTTTTTTTTAATTCCGCGAAAACGGGCAAGAATCGCGCGATTACAGTGCAGCGTGGACTTATTTTGCGAACGCGAGTGTAATGTATGACGGGAAAGGACGCATGCCCTGCCAAAAAAGCGCGGGTACAGGCCTACGTTGATTGAATGCACTGAAGGAATGTACGCACAACAAATCAACCATTCAATAGAACACCTATTGATAACACGCACACAAAAAAAAAACTATCTTGCTCTGCATGGAAGAAAACAAAAACAAAAACTACCGCTGTATCGCCGCTTGAACTGTGAGAATACAAAAAAAGGATATATAAGCACTCACGTCATGAGGGAGGTGAGCCCGAGGTCATAGAGCTTGTTGATGATGTCCGACGAGTCCTCCAGGGTCACCCCGCGGAGCTGCACAGCCATGCGTGTCGTGATGTCCAGCACGCCAACGGAGGGATCGTATTTCCCCACGGAGTCGGATACGAATCTCAGCTGCTCCGCCGTCATGATGCCGTTGGGCATCTGTTCGTACGGTCGGGTCGGGTCGGGTCGGGTCGGGTCGGGTCGGGTCGGGTCGGATCGGGACAGGACGAATGAGCTTTGTAGGGCCGTCAGTTCCCTGGAGTTGACGGCTACTGCTGTAGTTACTGGTTGAGTTGGGGAGTAAGCCAACTAACTGGGTTATCTGGTAAGTCTTTTATCAATGTAAAATCAAACGTCGAGCCAAAAAAAATCCCAGTCGGATGTATACAAAGACGTAGAACTCCGCAAAATACCGCACCCAATTGACAACTGTAGGTTTACTACCTAGCCAACTCAGTCAACTCACAGTAGTAGTAGTCCTATAGATCGTCCTATAGATTGGTCGATGGCTAGGGTTGGGAGATTTCGTCGTTTGGTCGAGCTCAGACTGGATAATTTTTGTGAGTTACACCAAAATACGAAGGAGAGAAGGGCGGAATGGACGCCTGTCTCATCGAAGGCTTGGGCCGCACCATCGAGATTGCTGGCAAATGCTAACAATAGTAATGGTGACGTAGCACGTATTGTCCTGGCATCAGTTTCCAAAGCCAAGCGCCTGGCTCTGCTGCCGCTGCCGCTGTCACTGACGCTGGTGCACTCACTCCTGCTACTGCTGCTGCTACTGCTACTGCTTCTGCTACTGCTGCTACTACTACTACTACTACTACTACTACTACTACTACTACTACTACTACTACTACTACGACTACGACTACGACTACTACTACTACTACTACTACTACTACTACTACTACTACTACTACTACTACTACTACGTACTACTACTACTGGTACGTACTACTACTACTACTACTTCCGTATGGTGATAAATACGCACGGAGGGGAGAACAGCGACGAACCAAAAGCAAGTAAAACGACCGCAACTAAGCAAAACAAACATACCTGTAAAAGCAACAAACCCAACCCAACCCAACCCAACCCTACCCAACACCGCATCACCTTTACGCGCATCATGAACGTTCCCGGGTTCCTCTTTCTGCGGTGAAACAGTCCAGCCCACTTCAACCGGATGTCCGCATCGTCGATCGACAGCTCCTCCCACGTAAACTCGCCCGATCGAATCGCCGCCGCGAGGTCGTGCACCTGGTGCACCCGGCATGGAGAGGAGAGGAGGGGTAGCATGGGTCATAGGGTACAGATATCAATAGCGTAGACACTCCACAACAATACGTAGCAGCTGTGATGCGTGGAAGGCATGTTTCTAGAGGGAAATTGTGTGTGTATTGTTCATGTAGTTTTGTGGCGTTTCAGTATTTTACATATTATATGTATAGTTATGTTTGTGAAATTTTCGCACTTTTCGCAACTTTTCTCTTCGTACGAGCACTTTTCGGCAAAACGCTAAGTACCCCGACACAGCAAGCCCGGCCGGACACATTGGTCGAGGTTTGGGCTCGATCCGAGCTCTGTGGCTCGCGTGGCGGGCGCTCGAAGTTTTTTTTCCCGCGGGAGCGGATAAGCCGATTTCCCGGGTTTCGCTGCGTGAGGCCCTGTTTATGTTCAGTCGTGCGTTTTTTGTGCGTTTCTTGCCGAGAGCACGGGGAGCACACACGAACAACAGCAGCACCACAGAGAGCGTGTTACAAACAGTACAATATATGTTAGTATACTTCGTGTATGGTATACTATTAATAGGTACATATCATACGAGTATGTATAAATACATTTATATTTTTATGCTTACGCTGTGCCAGGATATACCAAGCTATACCTGGCAAGTCGGCATGTGTCTTATGCTGTTGCTTGTTGTTCTCGTTGTCGGTGTTGTTGTCCCTCACAGTGAGCGTATCTCTCTTGCCCATGCAACGATGGACAACGCCCAGCACACAAAGGGTCGGTAGTACGTACAGTACTACGATACCAGGTACTGCTGTATCGTATATATATACCGTTCTTGTTCCTCGAGGTCTACAACTTCCATGTTCTCAAACTCGAGTGTATGTGACAATATGTGGAAACTATCTTGTCGCATACAGCACCGGGGGGTTCTCAAATTGCAGCGACCAGAACACGACATAAAAACGCCTCATTTTAAGGAACGCCCTGTGGCCCGGGGCGACCCCTGTTTGCAAACCGGGTATGTATGTTATATGTATACTTCGTATATGCATATATTCACATGTATAATATGTTTTGTGAAATGTCTGCACATCCCGGATGCCTCTCAAAAGGTGTGATCATAACATATTGGCTTTAGCGTCTTCAGTTTAATCGCAATATGTCGGCTTTTGTGTCTTCCGTTTAGTTCAGAGGGCTTCAGGATGTGGAGGCGAAAGAACGCCTCATTAAAAGAACGCCCTGTGACTGGGGCGACCCCTGTTTGCAAACCGGGTATGCATGCAAACGAAAGCTCTGCAAACCCCGGATGTTTCCTAAAGCGCAATCAAGGTATATATATACCGACTTGGTGTCTTTCGTTAGTTTTTGGGGGGGAAATGAAAAGAAGCGGGCGTCTTCACAAATCGTTCCAGATGAAGTACCAAATACAATACGACTTCTTGCTGGTTTTACGTGTTTTTGAAAGTTTATTTTTAACAAAACAAATCACTAGAAGGCGTCGACCCAACCCAACCCTAACCCCAACCCTACTGTAGTACAGGCTAAGGACTGAGGCTCGACCCGAGCGTGGGTTCGTCGCGCGTTTTGGACAATCTGAAAACAAAATGTGCGGACCACCACACCACCACACAAAAAACGTACCAGGTACGTCGTACCATAGTTGGTACATCATCTGGTACGATTTGTGGGTCAAGAACACACGGTAAAGGCTATTAATAGATTGATTACAAAAAAATGGCAGTTTGGGGTTTCCATGGAGAAATGCTTGGCTTTGGGTTCGCGGGAAGCGATCCCGCGATTAATTGCCAGTTTCGCGCGACCTTGAACGCTCAGAGCACGCGCCACGGAGGCCGGCCGGGGCCCAAAGCTTGGGCCGTAGCGTAGCGTACACGCTTGGCCCCTGTGTGCCTCGCTGCCGAGAGAGCGAGAAAAGAAACCCGCGGCCGAAAGAGAAGTGGCCTCTGATGTTCAAAACAAAGGCCATTTGGTAGATATACCTATTAATAGTACTTCTTTTTTGTGTGTCGTGAAGCTGATGCTTTTCTACTTACAAATGTGCATGTCGTATGCTATGATATGATATGATAGCGGGTGCGGGGTAGAGTGCTGGAGCTTGTAAGATACTGCTCGTACCTCGGGTACATCGCAGATGGATGACTGTATTACAAGTTTGAGCCGATTTTACCGTAATCATGAATTATTATGAACGATAAAGTAGAAATCGTGGAAATTTGTGTGGTCCGCGTGTGGTTCCAGTGTTATGAGAAGGCTATTATATTTCGAAAAAAAAACAAAAAGCTACATGAGGCACTAACCCCAACCCTGACCTATACTTTATCCTATATAGTTATTCACTGATGCGGCACCAGGTTATCAATACTAAAACGGTATTGTGAAGACAACATGCGAACGTGCGAACGCGGAGGGTTTCAACGCAAGCAGTACGGCATTACATGCAACATATATACCACCAAACATGGAGCATAGAGCAGCAGCGGTGCATGCCCTCCACCAGCATATTACGTCCATACCATGCACGACCAGACCCACTGCCTGTAAATATCATACTCGTACTCGTGTCTCGTGCCATGTCTCATGGTATGGCAGCGCTAATTCGTACTCTGCTGATAAGTAAGTTACGGAATACTGGTATATTGGTATTGGTAGAGGTGACTGTAACATGTGACATGCATTATAGCATGCTCACATACATATATGATGCATACATTCACGAACATGTTCGTATCAGACACACCAGGTACCAGGTAGGTGCCAGGTAGCATGGAGAGTGCCAGGTGCCAGGCAGTGCTGGGATATGATACCAGGCACAGATGTACCACAGCATGCGCGACAAATGACACACGACACACATGCAAACTGCTCTGAAAGAACAAAGAACATCGTACAAATTCATACGCACAGAGCACATGGTGCGATCGAAAGGCATACCAAACGAAAAGAGGCAATACATGATACCTGGTACTGCGCTACTTGCTTTGCAGTCTTTAGCTGCTATCATACGGGTGTACTACTGCTATTTATACCAGGTGCAACTTTACCAGCACCAAACACGCGCCACTCCTAGCACTACAGTTACTACGAACAGCAGCGTGCCAGGCGTGTACTATACAGCAGCACAGACACAAACGAGTACGAGAGCAGTGCATGATACCGGGTACCACAACGCATGTTCCCGCCGTCAATACCCCGTGTGCCTGTCGTGCATATCATACCTCCGTGAACATGATGTCCCCAGGCTTGGCGCACTTGGTCTTCTCGAACTTGTTCCCAACCTTCGACCGCTCCAGGGTCTCCGCCGGCAGCAGCTCCGTCGACAGCGTCACTCCCTCAGGTACCGTCACCCCCTCCGCCAACATGCAGGATGTCCGCCTCCAGGCAGGAGAGGCATGGCTGCTGCTGCAGCGTTGCTGCTGGTGCTGGTGACGTCGGGCCCCTGCTCGTCGCGAAGAAGCGGGACGCACACGAAAAGCAGCATGTAGCACAGAGTAGTAGGTCCAGGTGTGATGACATGTTTCTCGAGTTGGAGTTTTGGAACAACACGACGCGGGCAGCAGCCTTGGGGTTTGTCTGTGTTGGCTGTGTTCTGCTGGGCCATGCACAGCAGGGAGAGAGGGGGCGGACTGTTATCACAAGGTGGCTATCCTACTGCAGAGACGACGACGAAAAATAAGGGTAGGTAAAACAGAAACTGACAGCACAGCAGTAGTAGTGAGAGATCGGAATGGGTGTCCCATAGAGGCTGAGCTGCTGCTGCTGCTGCTGTTGCTGCTGCTGTGTCACAGATGTCTACCTACCGAGAGGGAGTCTCGCTCACCTACTACGGAGGCACCCCCGGAGAAGGAGAACGACTGCGCGACGGGCGCGGTGGTGGCCAGCACCGCAGTCAACGCCAAGCAACGTTTTCCACTTCTAGACCTCATCGTCCGTTTCCGAGGGAGACACAACCGATGGCGTAGAGTGCTAAAATGTCTTCAGCTCGTAGCCCTCGCGTGCGTGGCGTACGTGTTTAGTTCTAAACTCGCTCAAGGCGGAGGGAGTGCTCTTCCAGTGATTCGATCCGACCCCCGGTGATCTGTGATCTGTGATCTGTGATCTGACGATGAACGATGATGATCCATCGACAATCGAGATCGATCCATCACCATGATGATGTTCGCGTCTGATACCGTACGTACGTAATGACAACATCGTAGAAGTAGGTAGAAGTAGAGGGTAAATGACATCACAACTGGGTCCATCTCCCAAGTTCAGGGGACCTCTACACTTCAACCCCGCCAAAACGCCTCTCTGAAGACGGTTTCGCGCGTCTCGTCTTGTACGGGGTCACCGGTATACACCCTCGGCAGACTTCGGGACGGTGGATGGGTACTCGTGTACTCGTTGCCTCGTGGCTGGGCTGGGGGTGTTTGCGTGCGTACGACAAAAGTACCAAGCGGAATGATCTTTGATCTCCGGAGATCACAATGGACCAAAGATGTCAGGAGACGGTCAGTCAAGGAAAAACGGGCATCGGTCAAGGGTGTGGATCCGAGTGTTTCACACTAAAAACTAGTATTTTAGCGTCAGTCAAGGGTAAAAAAAGACAAATTGCCGTCAGTCAAGGGGTGAAAGTGCCGTCTCCTGACATCTTTGCAATGGACGTTACGTTTACTATCACGCCGCTTTTGCCCAATATTGTCGTTGTCGTTGTCGTTTCCGTTGTTGTCCATGTTCATGCGGTGTTGCGTGTTGCGCGGTGTCGCGTGTTGTTGTGTTGTCGTCGTGCTGTGCCATGTGTTGGGGTGTTGAGTGCCGTGCTGTGTGTGTCACTTGAACCTGGAAGCGGTTGGTGTTGTTGGTTGGTGCTGCTGTTACTGTGCGCTGTTGTTGTCGTTGCAGGTATAATATCTGATCTACCGCGTCTGTACACACATACATGCAGACAGCGAGCATTACGTTGTTCAAGATATCCCGCTGGTGCAAAACCGTCCAGGTTTATAAACAGAGTATGTATATACGAGTACGAGTACGAGGGGGAGAGGTTTGGTTCAGCAAGTATCTGACAAACCCCCTCAACGATCGCGACAGCTCCGCTTTGCGGCAGCAGCTACTGTAGTACGACCGTATTCGTGATTTGGACCCATACATTACGAGTACTCGTAGGGTGTAGAGTACGATGCAGCATCCAATTTTACTCCAACCTACCGTTCGGAAATTCTCAGCGCGGACGCCCACCGTCGTCGTCGTGTCTCCGTCACCCGTTGCAAGCCGTGCTACAACCAATGACACGCCCAAAGAAGTGCCTACCGGGTACAAAGAAAGGCATTCGTACGCGCTCATCGTACGAACATATCAGTACGAAACCGCCCCCGTTCGTGCAACAAAGTAACCTCTTTCGGTCTTTCGGGCTTTCAGTGGAAAAACATGTTGGGACAAAATATCACGATTCAAGCATCGGTCCACACACACGAGGCAGCCCAGGCGGATGCGTCCGAAGCGCAGCGTAGCAAGGAGCTACGTGTGCGACACTCGTACAGCGTGCTGACACTACTACTACTACTACTACTACTACTGCTACTACTGCTACTACTGCTACTACTACTA
This sequence comes from Saccharina japonica, assembly GCA_008828725.1. Classification (NCBI taxonomy): domain Eukaryota; class Phaeophyceae; order Laminariales; family Laminariaceae; genus Saccharina; species Saccharina japonica. Next base: position 398,657 of record MEHQ01001075.1, on the reverse strand, counting down.
CTGCTACTACTGCTACTACTGCTACTACTACTGCTACTACTGCTACTACTACTACTACTACTACTACTACTACTACTACTACTACTACTACTACTACTACTACTACTGCTACTACTGCTACTACTACTACTACTACTACTACTACTACTACTACTACTACTACTACTACTACTACTACTACTACTACTACTACTACTACTACTACTACTACTAGTGAGTACAAGTCGTATGCCATCTGTACTACTACTACTACTACTACTACTACTACTACTACTACTACTACTACTGTACTGCTGCTGATGCACGCTCTTTCCTAGACGGTCCATATTATCGCATGTCTCGTGTCTTTGGTCAATATGCATGGGGCCTCAAAACCCATAAAGATTGCGTGTAACACGAACTGCTGTTACAGTCAGTAGCAGACAACCATTTACCTGCTTTAATGTAAGATCGCAGGAAGTTCCGCCCCCTTCTTGTTAAAGACTTTGACTTCGGTGCCGTTGTTCGCTTCAAAGCGAATACCGTCGTGCCTACGTAGGCGTTCCGTCATTTAACCGCGGCGTTGTACACCCCCCTCCCGTTGTTGCTGACGGAAAGTTGCAAGGGGCGTGGGGGGGGGGAGGGCGGGGCGGAGGAGGGGCCGGGGGGGCACAGCTTCGGGAAAAGCTAGACCCCATTATTCCACGCACCAAACAGAGCGAGGAGAAAGAGACAGAGATATATAATGTTGGTAACGATCTGAGTCGTTACAACCGTGCTGTTGACGATCCGCCGCAAGTTTGGAAATAGATGTGAGAGTTACTCGCTGTTCATAAGTCACTCTCTATCCTTTATGGTGGCGGCGACACGGCCACGTTCGTTCGTGTGCCGGTGGAAGGAGGCGGGGAAATCGACTCACCATGTGAACCTCCGCCATCCGAGTAAACGCCCCCAACCCAATTGCAATGGCGAGGTCCTTACGAGGGCGGGGCAGAGCTGTGGGTAAACATACCAGCCATTTTTTCGTTCGCTGACTCTTGTTGATACGTATTAGTATTACGGCAAAACATGTTTTCGACGTCGTGCATACATATGTACTAGGGAATAAAAGGCCCTCCCGCCCCCACGGTGGTAGGGCCAGATTGATGCATGTAGAATATGAAGATTAGCCGATGCAGCGAAAGGCAGGCCATACTAAGTTTTCAACAGATCAGCTATGCATACTATTAATAGTACAATCAGCATCCATCGCGAGTAGCACCAGACAGACGAAAACACGCACTGCATGATTGGCATGAACCGCGATTCGTTTTTGATGGAAGGAGCGATAAAAATGTGTCGGGCTACTTCAGTCACGTCATTAACAGAACGGACGATGTATTGGGCTACTGCACGTGGACGTGTCTGAATGGAGTATAGGACAGCCTATCATATCGTTACTTCGAACGAAAACTGCAATTACCTGGTGCCATTGTTATTGCAGCTGGGGGGGGGGGTAAGAAAGCGCATATCGACTTTCCGATCCACACAGGGTGGGCATGGTTCTCAACAGATAATGGTGCAGCAGGGTCGACAGGCCCCCTCCCCCATCTTTGGTCCATACCACAACGTCGAAACCCATCATACAGTAAGTAGTATGCGGTACGTTGAGGACGCGTTGCGAGCTGATTTGCATTGTAACATAAATAATGCTATGACGCCCTACTATGTGCAACACCATATTGTACAAAAGGCGGAGCCGCGCGCGCGACTGCCCCTGTCGACCTCGGCCCCATGTAAGGGTGTGGGCTACGGTTAGGGTCGTGTTTGGTCCGGGCCGACGTGCAAGATATAAGCTGAGATCAAACACTTTTTACACGAGTTTATGTAAATACAAGGCGGTGGTGTGTTGTACACATTGGTACCCGATTTTTACTACAGTACGTCGTACAAGGTGGTGTATGGAGGTCGCCCCCTCAGATTATGTCGGCCGTGTCGGGGTCTTGGACAGGTTTGGCCGAGGCCTTGTACGGCCTGCTAAGCCGTTGGGCTTTGCCCGCGTGAGTTCGGATCTTATCGTCGACGCCATCATGGGGGTCGCCTCCTCAGATGTTGTCGGCCGTATCGGGGTCTTTGACTGGTTTGGCCGAGGCCTTGACGCGCACTTTTCTTTCATACCGGTATACCGATATGTGGCAAGGAAGTGCCTCCACAACCCCCCCCTCGCATCTCGCGAGGAGATATCTCATCGGTAAGAGTGTGGGAGTGGGTTCGTTCTCGTAGAGGACCCTTCACTCCCTGGTAGCGTTCTGGGTTTGTATTTCCGAACGTCAACCATGTGAAGACCATCTATGATGGCAGATCTCGTAGACCGGACGGACGTAGGTTAACGTATCTTCATGGCTGGCATTTGTGATCAGAGGTTGACTACTCGTATGTCTACGTATCCTGTCCTCCACAGGTGTTTGTTGCACACAATAGGGGTACCCGTAAATGCTATGAGCGTTGAACCGATGTTGTGATGTTGAGCTTGACAAAAACGTGTCCTCAACGTACGGCGTGGCTTCACACAACCAACATATCACGATCTAGAGAAGATATGAATCGATCTCCTCTAATCTAACTGTCCTTATGATATGTTGTGTAGGATATGTGTGTACAGGTACTATCTGCAGTATGTAAATACTGCAGTAGTACCGATAAAAAACCAGCATCATGCGGATTATGCAGGCCACACGGTAAGGCTTTCCACCCTGTGGTAGCAGGATCTGCTATTAATACTACAATAGAGCAATCAGGTCATACAGTTCAGAGGTTAACAGTACATATGCCCTGGATTATCTCGACAGTTAACAAGGGGATCCGGTCAGTGTTCGATGTCATGCGCGGTTTTCGACGTTGTGTTTGGATCAGGGAGGCGGGGACGGTTTCATACACCTACCTGCCAGTCAGTGTGTTGAAGATTGAAAGCCGTTCGTTGTCGGACAACATTCTACGAGGAGAAGGCGTCCACACGAAAAAAAAATAGGGTGAGCTGTATGCAGCCGTACGAGTGATTATCTTCATCACCATACATACATACATACATGCTCCGCGATCGAGACCTGCACGACCCCTTCCTTGCAGCGTCCGGCACTAACAATATCGCCGCCCCCCGTACCCCCGGAAGAGCCTGTGGCTGATACTGTAACCGTCGTTTTTTTTGTTCCGTTTCGTCGCTGAAGCCCCCCCCGGAACAAGCCAAAAAGCCAAAAAAAAAAGGGTCAACTCATCTCGGTGTACGCCTGCCAGGGTGCTATAAAAACGCAATGCCGCACCTTATAGGGGTGGTGGCTTAGTTTCTGAGCTCCTCCTCGCATGAATGAGGAGAGCTCAATACCTCACCCGAAACATGACTTTGAAGAACGTTCTCGGGTAACGCATGCTATACGGTAGAAGAGGTTCACCATATTTTTTTTCTGAGCGTGGTCACTTGAGGAGTTCTGTACCTACGACCTCGCCCGAAAACTGATTTCGGAGGAAAATAAAAAAAATGCTACTTACCCGGTGGACACCCAACCCCCTCGGGCCCAACTATAAAAAAACCAATGTGGCAACCCAAGAATAAAAGACCGACGAATGGGGTTAACCGCATAAGAACTGGTCCCATGATTTTGGGGACAAACTACTTGGAAATAGTGTGGGATGGAATTTGCGGTTCTGAGAGGGTTAAGGGGCCCCGTTTTTCAGAAAAAAAAACAGCCAAAACGTGCTACGTATACCTCTGTCCTATTGGCACTCTTCTCGTTCGCAAAAAGCCCGACTAAGATTTCTATGCGCTACGAGTAGTCCTAAAGCAAATACAAAAGTGGGATTGTCGTACTAACCGGTAGGTATACTGCTGTCCCACGAGACTTCCCAGGGAGCGGGGGGTGACATACGCGAAGGCACCGCCGCGAGCGCGCGGTCGCGGCTTGTCGCGGCTTGCTCGGGGCCGGATGTTCGCCGGCGGCGAAAAGCGGAAAAAAAGTGGCTAAAGACAACGGCGGTCAGATAATCACGGTCGAATAACTGCGGTCAAGAAAATATTATTATTATCTTTGCCATCCGACAATGTGTAGCATGATCTTCAGCGTTGATCACTCATAAAACTCCCAAAAGCAGAAGACCACGGAAACCAAGGAAACCTATGCGTACAGTCTAACACCCTTCTTTGTCTGCTTCCCGCCAAGATTTATCCACAATACTCCATTGTTGTCCTTGCTCCCTCCTTCTTCCCAATATGCCCTCTTTACGTTCAATACTTAAGTCCTAAGCCGCATCTAAGCTCCATCCCCACGCCATCGGTGTGGGTCTGTCATCCCCCCCCCCCCTGCTCCTCCTCGCTTCCTGGCGACCCCTGAGCTGAAGTTTGAAGCGTGAAACCCTCCTGGAGATGGCGACCTGTGTGGTCACCGAGACGATTTGCAATAGGCGTTCTTTCACCACCCAAATATAGAGGTATTTCAGAGCCGAAACAGAAACTAAACCCTTTAGAATATTGCCTCAGGAGGCAAAAACTAACTGATACCCCTATAAGGTATTCCGTGGGCTGGGTCAAAACATGGACGCATGCTACGATAGAGGTGTACAGTACCCTTTTTTAGGTTGGTCACTTGAGGAGCTCTATACAAGCCGGTCGCCCCGGTAGAGTAGTGATCAGCTTCAAAGGCTACTATTAATATCATTGGTACCCAAGTTTGAATCCCACCAGGGTGAGATTTTTACTTTATTTGAAAAAATAAAAAGGAACCAATTGCTGAGAGCGCCTTCGTGGCGTGGGTAGGCGGAATCCGACGCAAGTCGACGAGGGAAGAAAGTGCTGAAAACTTCTCGCGATAAAAATGCAAGGCAAGAACCGTAGTGGGGGGGGAGGGAGAGGAGCCTACTTTGTGACCCCGGATCTGAGTTACGACCAGGAAGGAGAGAGAAAGGAAGGGCGAAGATAATAAATGGGATGAATAAAAATAAAATAAAAACTCCTCCCCCCCAAAAGTATACGGTACAGGACACCTAGTAAGAAACAGGCTGCTAATAAAAAAGCCAGGCTGAGATTTAGAGGGAAATAAGAAAATNTATGTATGTATGTATGTATGTATGTATGTATGTATGTATGTATGTATGTATGTATGTATGTATGTATGTATGTATGTATGTATGTATGTATGTATGTATGTATGTATGTATGTATGTATGTATGTATGTATGTATGTATGTATGTATGTATGTATGTATGTATGTATGTATGTATGTATGTATGTATGTATGTATGTATGTATGTATGTATGTATGTATGTATGTATGTATGTATGTATGTATGTATGTATGTATGTATGTATGTATGTATGTATGTATGTATGTATGTATGTATGTATGTATGTATGTATGTATGTATGTATGTATGTATGTATGTATGTATGTATGTATGTATGTATGTATGTATGTATGTATGTATGTATGTATGTATGTATGTATGTATGTATGTATGTATGTATGTATGTATGTATGTATGTATGTATGTATGTATGTATGTATGTATGTATGTATGTATGTATGTATGTATGTATGTATGTATGTATGTATGTATGTATGTATGTATGTATGTATGTATGTATGTATGTATGTATGTATGTATGTATGTATGTATGTATGTATGTATGTATGTATGTATGTATGTATGTATGTATGTATGTATGTATGTATGTATGTATGTATGTATGTATGTATGTATGTATGTATGTATGTATGTATGTATGTATGTATGTATGTATGTATGTATGTATGTATGTATGTATGTATGTATGTATGTATGTATGTATGTATGTATGTATGTATGTATGTATGTATGTATGTATGTATGTATGTATGTATGTATGTATGTATGTATGTATGTATGTATGTATGTATGTATGTATGTATGTATGTATGTATGTATGTATGTATGTATGTATGTATGTATGTATGTATGTATGTATGTATGTATGTATGTATGTATGTATGTATGTATGTATGTATGTATGTATGTATGTATGTATGTATGTATGTATGTATGTATGTATGTATGTATGTATGTATGTATGTATGTATGTATGTATGTATGTATGTATGTATGTATGTATGTATGTATGTATGTATGTATGTATGTATGTATGTATGTATGTATGTATGTATGTATGTATGTATGTATGTATGTATGTATGTATGTATGTATGTATGTATGTATGTATGTATGTATGTATGTATGTATGTATGTATGTATGTATGTATGTATGTATGTATGTATGTATGTATGTATGTATGTATGTATGTATGTATGTATGTATGTATGTATGTATGTATGTATGTATGTATGTATGTATGTATGTATGTATGTATGTATGTATGTATGTATGTATGTATGTATGTATGTATGTATGTATGTATGTATGTATGTATGTATGTATGTATGTATGTATGTATGTATGTATGTATGTATGTATGTATGTATGTATGTATGTATGTATGTATGTATGTATGTATGTATGTATGTATGTATGTATGTATGTATGTATGTATGTATGTATGTATGTATGTATGTATGTATGTATGTATGTATGTATGTATGTATGTATGTATGTATGTATGTATGTATGTATGTATGTATGTATGTATGTATGTATGTATGTATGTATGTATGTATGTATGTATGTATGTATGTATGTATGTATGTATGTATGTATGTATGTATGTATGTATGTATGTATGTATGTATGTATGTATGTATGTATGTATGTATGTATGTATGTATGTATGTATGTATGTATGTATGTATGTATGTATGTATGTATGTATGTATGTATGTATGTATGTATGTATGTATGTATGTATGTATGTATGTATGTATGTATGTATGTATGTATGTATGTATGTATGTATGTATGTATGTATGTATGTATGTATGTATGTATGTATGTATGTATGTATGTATGTATGTATGTATGTATGTATGTATGTATGTATGTATGTATGTATGTATGTATGTATGTATGTATGTATGTATGTATGTATGTATGTATGTATGTATGTATGTATGTATGTATGTATGTATGTATGTATGTATGTATGTATGTATGTATGTATGTATGTATGTATGTATGTATGTATGTATGTATGTATGTATGTATGTATGTATGTATGTATGTATGTATGTATGTATGTATGTATGTATGTATGTATGTATGTATGTATGTATGTATGTATGTATGTATGTATGTATGTATGTATGTATGTATGTATGTATGTATGTATGTATGTATGTATGTATGTATGTATGTATGTATGTATGTATGTATGTATGTATGTATGTATGTATGTTTTGTTTTTTGTTTTCCATCCTATTTATTATCTTCGCACTTCTGTTTTTCTCCCTCCCTAGTCGTAACTCAGATCCGGGGTCACAAAGTAGGCTCCTCTCCCTCCTCCCCCACTACGGTTCTTGCCTTGATTATGTATGTATGTATGTATGTATGTATGTATGTATGTATTTATGCCGTTCTGCCCACCAATATCACCCACCACCCACGATGTCCTGCCGAAATACTTGTTCGCTTCAGCCTGCTATATACCCACGATGTAATGTTCTCTTTTTTTTTTCTTCGTTTTTTCGTTTTTTTCAATATGCAAGAAAAAAAAGCATCCAAAAGCAACGACACGATCGCGAAATGAAGCAAGGAAAAAGAAAGACGTTTCAATTCATCGTTTCCTGTTGGTCCCTGTAGTACGAAGTAGTCGTAAAACAACCACAAAAAAAAAAAAAAAAGTGTCGACGACCGACACAAACAAAGAGCAAAAATCGATCGTAGTATATAAGTAGTAGCGCATCAATCATTTTCGACACGCCATATATCTCCTTTCTCCCTTCTATTAGGCCAAAAACAAAAAAACAAAAATACGAGAAAAAAACTGAGTCCGCTTGCTCGCCACGCACAACCGCCGTGTGTGCCCGCCACACCCCCAGGACCGACGCTCGCAGCGCGGGTAGCAAAGTTTTTAACAACCATTGACTCTCTCCCTCTCTCCTGTCTCCTGTCTCTTCTCTCTCTCTCTCTCCCTCTCCTTGTCCGGCTCTCCCCTCTATGCAATCGCCGCACCCAATCCGCGATGGGAGTACGTACTTCCTCCCCCTTTAACTGGGCGGTTACCTCAACAACTGGTCTCTAAGCACACATTCCGAACGGCTATCAAACTAAAACTCCCCTCTCCCCTTGAGCGTGTGGTGTTCCCTTCTCTCCAGAAACACCAGAAAAAAAAAGGAAGAAAAAAGAGAGAACTGAACTAACTTAACTGCCTGCTGTATTAGATAGATCTCGTATATATGTTCTCGACCCTTTGCTCTTCTAGAGCGCGAGCCATACCTTTTGCTACAAAGTGAGTCTTTGATTTTCCTTCCCGCGGCAAAGCAGCACCTCACCCTACCCTACCCTACCTAGCGTGCGTGTGTGTCATACGCAAGCGCGCGCGGGGGGGGAGAGAGGGGGAGGGGTTGCTTGGCGGCAACGACAACGCAAGACTCGATCACCCATCCACCACCTGCACATCCTCAGAATGTGGCTTGCTTCGAGCGCGCCACCGCTGTCATCGCCAACCAGCTAGCGCGTCCTTCCTTGCTATATTAGAGGGGAGGGCCGGCGTCTATCCACCTACGAGCGGCGAAGGGTACGACAGAGCTCTACGGCTCCCCAACGTCCAACAACTTCCCATGCCTGGCTGTCTTGTGAATTAAAAAAAAAAAAAAATAGCAAGTCTGTCTGTCCGTCCAACCAATCGCGGGGAGATAGATAGATGACCTTTGTTTTCGGGGAGTAATTTACTATACCGAGCAATTACTGCCCGTTTCACGGGAGTAATTGCATACTACACACGTAAGGGGGGAGGGGGGGGGGAAATTACCTGGGAAAAAAAGGGTAAAAGGGCGGTATAGATACTTGTAGTAAGTCAGCCGTTTTCGCTTCGTATTGCTGTGCTAGTGGTTACTTTTCGCACCTGCAAGTTGTGCAAAAAACTTAGGACAAAACCCCCCCCAACCCAAAAAAAACTGCCAACGCCTACGAGAGAGAAACGTAAAAAACAAACTATGTAAACGCAAATATTCATGGGAAAAGTCCGGTGTAACTTCACGAGAAAAACGCCCCTACCAAGGATAAACGGACAGACAGACGCGTGGCTGAAAAAAAAAAAAGGAACTACGGATCACTGCCTAATATGGACAGACAGCCAGCAGGCGAGAGTTATAAAAAATAGGCGCGGTAAGATATTGTACAGATGGCGAATAGATAAACTAGAAGTAAAAGAAAAACGGGAAGAATTCCAAGAAGAGATCACTAAAAATGCAGAGCATTTTTTCGATCTGCTGGAAAGCATAGGTACGACAAAGAACACAAGAGAGGGAGTGGGGGGGGGGGGGGGGGGGGGGAGGGAAGGGCAGTACGAACACTTTCGGAAATACGCCCTTCGACATTGTTTACGTGCTTTAACCCGACGACAACCATTGCTGAATCGCTTTTAAGGCGAGACACAAAAACTCGAGGCCCCGTCGAAGAGGAAGGGCGGTCGTGCCGAAAAAAGACGACACGTATTTAGGTAGGAAAAAAACAAAACTCGTCCCGCTCGCCGCTCTCGGCCCGGCCTCGCCTGCCTTTACGCGTGTGTGTATTTATTACCGCGCAAGGGAAGGAGGGGGGGGGGGGGGGGGGGGGGGGGGGGGGGGGGGGGGGGGAGGGGAAGCGGCCAGCCCCGGCGCAACGTAAACAATAATAAAAAAAAACCTTGAAAGCGGATGCTCGATAGTTACACACTCTACTACTGTAATAATTGTTGCTCTCCGTTTTTACCGTCACAGCAACCCCGCCGGTATCGCGTGCGTGCGTGCGGCATACCCGCCGTCCTCGTCGGGGTGGCATACCCGCGCCAGAAACGCCTCCATTTCCTAAAGAAAACATCAGCGATCAATTAATCCTCCCCCCTCCTCCCTTGTTTTCAAGCCCCCCCCCCCCCCACCCCTGACACCCCCCCCCCCTCCCAAATCCGCCCCCGCCTTCTGTCTACCGTCAAAACCATCTGCCGCGCGCTATGCGGACACGGTGCACCGACAAAAATCGGTTCACCGGAGCACGCGGCTCTTCTCCACTTCATGGCGCCGAGGGGGGGGCAACAAGTAGTCTCCTGTCGCCGTAGATGAAAAACCACCGACCACCGCCGTGTGGGACCGCGAAGCAAAAACAAGGCAGGCCAGATCATGTCATAATGAAATCAAATAGCGAGCGTCACCGGGTGCACGCTCAATGCTTCCGCCTCGAGATTGCGAGTGGAAGCCCCAGAGTCCGCGATCGCCGGGCGCCGCTTTACCCGCTTCTTGTCGTAAACGAAGCACAACACGGACAACTGGCCGACGAAGGAAAAATAAAATAAAAAACCGGCACAGGGGGGTAGAATTGAATCGAAGGCACGACGGGACATAGCGCGGTACAAACAAGGGAGGGAGGGAGGGAGGGGGGCAGAGTTCAGGTCATGACATCCATGCGTAATTCTGGTGCACAGGAAACGGACCACAAGCGGGGAGCGGTCGGTGGGTGGGAGGGATCACACGCTCGAAGCTTCTCCCCGCCGGAACAAGACGTACAATGGCGGTGTTGCCTCAGAGAATAAAAAAATGGAAAAATTCCACGTACGTATGAAATTCCTTTTGAAAGCGGACGGGTGGTTTCAACGAGGATGGAACGGGCGTGCTTGGCACACTCCATTGACCGTCAGCGGTGAACACGTCGTGAGTAGTCCGCGTCGCCCGGGCAAAAAACGGAATGGCAAAACTTAAAAACAACTCCACACAAGATGTTGGTGCAGAATAAAACAGAAACAGAAACTAAGCCTATATATACGTACAGGCCGCGTAGTAACCGACGTTTTCGGTGGGACAAAAAAACAAAAACAAAAGTGAGCATATTTGTAAAACCCTAGCCCCGACCCTATACAGCAGTAGTAGTAGCCATTAGTTTTTTTTTTTGGCTGCTGTTGTCACCGCTCAAAAGGGCTGGTAGAAACTGAAACCCATCAATTATTTTGGTCGCCAGACCTAAGATAGGCCTCGTGGCTATAAAAGCCCCTACTAACCCCGACCTATCCGTTTGGGTCTTCGTTAACCCAGACACTGTGTGTGTTCTTCACATTAAACCTTCCTTTCTACCCGTCGACATCCAGCACACCCAGTGTCCGTGCCGATTCTTCATCCTAGAGAGGTACCAGTTCTGTGGTCACAAAACTACGACACAGAGATACGACGCTGCCGTGCAGTAAGCAGAGCAGACAATGCAATGCCATATACGACAGGCAAGACCTACCCTGCTAGCACTACCCCCGCCGACTACTGTTGCTATGATAGCCCTATAACGCTGTAACCGTTCGGCTACTACTGTATGGCTACTGTTCTCACTGCTAACGCTGCACAATAAATCGCCTCACCGACTACTGTATGTAGCTAGGGATATCCCAATGACAGTAACAGTATGGCTACTGCTATTGTCACCGCTAACGTTGCGCAATAAATCGTCCCGCCGCCTGCTGCAATATGCACTATAGCTCTTGTATGATAGCCCTATATATAACCCCGGCCGCTTGGCTACCTGTATGGCTACTGCAGTCACCGCTATCGTTGCATAATAGATCTCCCCGCCGTCTACTTTAGCTGTGATGGCCCTATAACCCTGACCGATTGGCTACTACTACAGTATGGCTACTGCATTCACCGCTAACGTTGCGCAGTCAATCTCCCCGCCGACTCTACTGCATGTAGCTACGTTATGATAGCCCTATAAACCGAAACCACTTGGCTACTACCGTATGGCTACTGCACTCACCGCTAACGTTACACAATAAATTGCCCCGCCGACGTAACAGTCCGTGGACGCATGAGGCCCGTCGTGCTCTTCCCACACCTCCACGTTGGTGAACATTGGCTGCGTGCTAAACATGTGCCCGATGCTGAACAAGAAGAACACGCCGAAGATGGACAGAAGCCCACAGCACTGCGAGAGAGAGAAGAGAAAGAGAGAGAGAGAGAGAGAGAGACAGACAGACAGACAGACAGAGACAGAGAGAGAGGGATAAATAATCGGCAAATTAGGACAGAGACAAAAACAGACAATAGGGGACCGAGGACGCTTGATGTGGTTTGTCTTGACACTCTCAGTGAGTGACCATAAAAAAAAAGCACCCATATTTCGGGCCTCATTCATGGTGCTCATCTCTCGTATTCTATTTTTGTTTTGTCCATCCCATATATCAACTTCGCCCTTTTTTTTCTCTCCCCCTCTTAAGTCATGACTCTGATGCGGGGTCACTGAGTAGGCTCTTCCCCTCCCTCCCCACTACGCTATATACACATTATATTATATGATACACCTCATACACAGTATCACGGGGAACCATAGTAAATAGGACCAAATAGTGTTATTTAGTAAAAATGTGGAAATGTGTACGTTTTTGTGTTTACCGTAGACCCTATTTACTAGTATTTACTATGGTCTCCCGTAATAGGCAGGAAGGACGGGAGACACTCGCCGTACACGACGAAAAGCAAAAAAAAAAATGTTGACATGACCGAGGATAGAAACTTCACGTGTGAAGAGGCCGGGGTTTCTACTTTTTAATTGTTTTTTTTTTTGGGGGGGGGGGTTGGGGGCTTGCAGTAGTATAACTTCTACTGATGTTGACTACCAAATACTGGCCGTCTCTGTGTTACTTGTACAACAGTACGAGAGCTGCCCGTGAGCTATTCGTATATATTGGAAGTGCCCCGTATTAAGTACGAGGCGTAGGGACTACCAGGTACCTCGTACCTGTTGAGTATTATGATAAGTCTTGGGTCGCTTTGGGTACGTTGAAGTATGGCAGGAAGCTGTCACTGCTGTTTACTTCTGCAGGCAGGGCTGTTGCTGTTGTTGCTATTATGGCAAGCGTAAGTTACGCACCAAGAGGTATCTGGTTTCTCGGATGTAGATGGTATTTGCTGTATCTCTTGGTTTTCAGCATATGCTACTTCTGTAGGACACAGAATGTTGAGGCAACACAAGAGCGGTACGGTATAATATATGGGTAGCAGTAGTAGGCGTACGCAGCATTTCAGCAGTTCGGTTGAGGGGTGTGCTGGGAATCGCGTAAAGCACATCAATGCTGGCAGGCTGTAATTGAATTCCAATCAAAGATCTAACGACATAACCAGGTATGGACGCAAGATTTCCCGATTTTACATCCCATTCCAGCAATGATTTGTGATGCCCGTATATATATATAATATGAATATCATAAATACTACTGCTGTAACATACAGTAGTTTAGGACTCGTATTTTGCATGTCAAAAGTACCCCGTTTTCTATGCGTTATTCCATACTGGCACCAGGTAGCAGGGTGTATATACCAGGTACATAATATATGTACTCGTAGGTTAATAGTTACTAATGTGGATGGAGGCTACTGATTACCTGGTATATACCGGTAGTCTAATATCTGATGCTCCGTATATATGATAACACCAGGTCAAGAATCCAGTACAGAAACGGTATATATCCAGGCGCCAGTATATGATATACACCAGACACACCCTCATCAAAGAAACAGCCAGTCTACAACAGATGCAGCTGCTCGTACCGGGACTGCTCGTACTCGGGGGTGGTCAAATATGTCAGGAGGAGACACAGCTACTACTGCTGTAGCACTTCCACCCCCTTGACAAGTGAGCAACGAACGTTGCCCTTGACACGCCTAGACTGAACACAAAACTGCTGGGTTTTGGAACACTAGGCCCTACACCCCGTGACAGCGAACGATTTTTGCCCTGCATGACATGTCTCTTATTAATGGCATACAGCAGTAGTGGTCCCTCTATAGCGCCGGTTGCCCGCTATAGCGCCGGTGAAATTGCTTTCCACATTTTTCCGTTTCCATACTAAAACCTATATATTCCCCAATCCGGAGTAGTGCCGGTTTCCGCTACGTATAGCGCCGGTTTTTTCCGCTGGCACATACCGGCGCTATACAGTACAGGACACCTATCAAGAAACAGGAAATCTGGCCCAGGCTGGATTTCTTATTCAAGGGGGGGTGCTTTCTACACTAATCTCAAGATAACGACTCCCGAATTTAGTATCTTCCCTCTGAATCTCAGCCTGGCTTTCTTATTATTAGCCTGTTTCTTATTAGGTTTCTTGTACTGTAGAGGGACCGCTCGGGTTGAGTGTCCATCTCGCTTCCACGGCAACCGTGTGTATATTGTGTGTATATCGTGTATAATATCTTCTCAAGCCTTAACTCTTCTGAACACGGACATAGTGGCATACATACGTGCAAAACACGGCTTGTAGAATAGAACCCGGGGAGCTTGACTGCTGTGTGACGAATTCAAACTCCAAGATAAATTCTAAATTCAGGGATCGAATTCGGGCGGCTGGCTTCCTCCTCGTGCTGGTGTGGGTTACTGGCACGGACGAAGTGACGAACGTAACCATCGCGGAGAAAGCGAAGAAACCGCCAGGCGCCGAATGTGGCTCGCCGCGGGTATATAGGGTTATATGTGATACAGGGCGCACTTATTTACGGGCTGAATATAAACTCTTCATGCTGTGTACATATATTAGTATGTCGTACGCATGACATATATACAGTCTATATATCATATATTACGTTTTTATCTCCAACTCAACGATAACTTCAAGTCGCTGGCTGAAGGAAATGAGTTACGGTCGTATATAGTATTCTGTACGATCAAAAACAAATAAGTAGTAAACATAAAACCAGAGTACGCACGATAAAAAACCCCATACCCGTACAGATATATAACGACGACAGGTGGCTTGCGCTACTATTAATAATAGTATACCCACTCTATCACGTCAACTCGTCGGAACACTGTATCAATAGTATACCTGGTATGTTTATTTCAGACTACGTATATAATTTTAATTTTAATTAATTTTAATAATTCCCCCCCCCACAAATAGACACACACTTCCTGAATTCTACAGCCTCAGATTGTGTCCCCCTCATATACGGGATGTACATCCTACATGAGGACATGAGGACATATAAAATTCGTAAGTACGCGCGATCGAAGTATTACACTCAGCTAGCAAAGATGAGCTTCGACGAAATCCTCGAGCTCGCAGCTGTTGTTTTTTTTTACTTTTAAAATATATGCAGCAGGGAAGGCTTGGGAAGGAGGTTCACGTCTTTAGTGTTTGCGTTTATCAAACTGGAACTACGTATTCATAGTGCAGCTGTACGAGTCTAGTAGTAGGTACCTGTTTGCATGAACGTAGAAAACCTAACTACAAAATACCTCGTATATATATGTGTCTCAATAAATACACTGACTGCTGTATAGTACGATAGCCATCATGCATACCAGGTATATACATATATAGGACGTACTATACATATAATATATATATACAAAGATAAAACAGGAGCAAATAGCGATAGCGTAGCAAGTAACACTACGTATGTACGAGTACGTAGTCTATTCTACTGACACGTACAACCACAGCAGCGACAAAAACAACAACTGGCGATGGAACTCAAGGCTTTGCACTTTGCACTATTAATACTAGGCGGCGATACACGGAATAAAACAAATGGGGTGACAATCACGACAGACGGTATAGATGCGTACGAGAGCGAGCTATGGACATATACATATATATAAGAAACAAACAAACCAGAAGATTTGATTTCTGCTCCTGTGATGGAAAAAGACTTTGGCAGGAGCACAAACATGAGCAGAGGCGGGGGGAGAAGGGCGGGGGGGGTGGGGCATCTCGAGGACACCAAAACTCTTGTCGAATCATGTAAAAGTCAACAAATCAAAGAGTTCATATCTAGAGTCAACATCAATGACGTTGCCATGCACGACGCGCTTCTGTCTACGAGTCAAACTCGACTGCCGACAACCCAACCTCACCGTCCAGCAGGAGCAGCAACAGCAGCAGCAGCGATCACGCCACATCGCGCGTGCGCATTTAGAAATAATCGTGGGGCAGATATCGCTTCCTCCTCGAGGAGAAAGAAACCCCACAACTCACAACTCACAACCTCACCGCGTGAGGAAAATAAAAAAAGGGGGGATAAAAGGGGGGGGGGGGGGGAACGGCGCATTCTATGTTCTACCCCCCATATATGCCCCAGAACTGCTGCCGTACGGGCACGGCTACTAATTAATACCTCTTATGTACGTATGAAAAAATAGTACCAGGTAGAGGTATGATATCATAGTGCCTAATTGCTCGTACGATATCATATCATACATAAGAACCAACACCGTCGTATATACATCAGTGCCGCAATGTAGACAGGGCCGAGGAACCAACCCAGCAGGGCACGGGGCGGCCGAGAGAGAACCCGACAGACAGACAGACAAGACAGACCGGCAAACAGACCGGCAAACAGACAGATAGACAGACAGACAGACGGATAGACGCACGACGAAAAAAACAAAGCGAGAATCTCGCCAACCAACCCAACCCGTTTTTTTTTTTCGCCCCTCTCAGCAGCGTTTTCAGTTTTTTTTTCGCTTCATGAGGCGCGGCTGCCTGTGGGCTGTCATGTCAAGCACGGGAGAGACCGCCGCCGACAACTATTACATGGCACGAAGTGGTTGACAGGTATGCAGGCACCGTATATATGTACGAGCGACGGAGGCATGCCTCGGAGGCGCCCACTGGCGCCTGCCCCTCGGGAAGGAAGGAAGGAAGGAACACAGGGCTCCTCGATCTCGGCAAACGTCAGTCACCAGTCACAGAATAAAAAAATGCTCCATATTTGAGGGGGAAAAAACGAAAAAACACGTCATAGTGCCAAATACTACACCTGGTATGATACGATGAATTTGTATGTTCTATCTGCTTCGTACATACAAGCAGTACGTACGATAGATAGATAGACACCTGGTATATACCAGAGTGCAATATTATTTTACAGCAATTTTTTACGTCGGTTCAATATCGCCGTACGTACGTACGTAGTGTAAACACGCAACAGAGGGATGAGCTTTTCTGTAAATTGTTAACCCTTTTAGAACTGCAGTCCCGTTTTGGGGACAAACCAGTCTAATTATAAGTGATTTGTCCCCAAAACGGGACTCCAGTCCTATAAGGGTTAATATGAATACGATACTCGTATTAATAGTCGATTTTCTTCAAGGCGAGGAGGGGGGGGGGGGCACACACACTACGAAAATGGTGCGCCAATACAGATGTTTCCATCAACCCGTCCTTCGGCATTATTTGCAGCACTCTGCCCGTCCGTTGTAAAGAAAAACAGTTTTTCTCTGGAAATTCGTCCGTAGGGGGTGTGGTATCTCATCATCTTGATTACAGTATACGGTACTAACTGTTTCTGTTCTACAGGTTTGGTGGGGTAGTACATAGTGCTGCTGTACCAGCTGCTGTGCTGTATCATAACTACAGAGGCAAATAAAATAGGCAGGCAGGCAGGCAAGCAATCCGTCGCCCGGCATGTGCGCCGCGCGCGGCTGCCGTCGCCACCGGCAGCACCGAGAGAGAGCTAAAGCCGCCGCCGCTGCTGCTTGCTCTGCTCCTCCTCCTCCTCCTCCTCTTCGGGGTGAAGCGGTGGCGTCTGTTGACGGAGGGTGACTTAAGTGTCCGTGTTGGTGTCGGCGTTGATGTATGACACCATACTTGCAGCAACCTCAACTCAACCCTCAACGGCTCAATATACCCACCTCACGCCTTGCGAGACGGCGCGACCTCGGTTTCTCATTGTTCTTATTGTTGGGAATCGGAAATGTTTACGAGTATATATGTCGTTTCCTACTACCGCAACAGCGTCTACGACTAGGGAAAATACCTTGCATGTACACATCCTTAGGGCTTGATCTTCGACGAGTCGTTCTTTAAGCCCTCTGGCACGCTCGCTCGCTCGCGTGGAAGAACTATAAATACAAACTAAAAGAATGGCGCGAAGTATAACATTATATATGGGAAGGACGCTCCCACAGGTATATAGGGAGAAGAGCAAAGCGCTAAAAGAAAACTACGACTCTGCACGGACCGGAATGAAAAAAAAAAAATCAATCAAAATCATCGGCGAAGCGAAAGGAAAACCTCGCGCGGGGATGCAACGACACGACGCAACCGAGAGAACGAACCGGCGTTCACGCAAACTGCACACCAGCGATCCTACATAATACACTCGTGCACGATCATCATCATCCTCATCTACGAAATGTAATAGGTTAGCTCTCGTGCAAACGAGAGAAAAAACAATCAACAATCTCAAGAATCGTAGGCCCCGAGAACGAGTTTTGAGGCCCTGACCCGCCAGATTCTCGAGATCTATTTTCTATATGGGACCCCTTCGCGGAGAGAGACACGCACACCCCCCCCCACCCCCGGCTTCGCGTACCGCTCATGCCCGGCTGGGTTTGAGCAAAGCAAGCACTCGGAGGCCAAGAAGGAGGGGCACAAGAGCCGGGCATCGAGAGAGAGCGCTGCTTGCGCTACGGCGAGGCAAGCTGCTGGGCTTTGATTGCCGGCACGGCATCCGTCCATGCGTCCGTGCATGCATGCATGCATGCGCAACTGTTCTTCACCGCCTGAATTGGGGCGGCACTAACTGCAGTTCAATGAGGCTGTGATATTAATCTATAGGGATCATCGAATTTATATTTTTGTTGACGTTATTTTTTTTTTGTAGTTAAACAGAGAGTGCTCTATATACTCATATCAGATGTGCATGATGAAAAATTTAGTTTGATATCATACTAGAGATAGAGAGAGAGGGGGGTACGAAGTCGGGGGTATTGATTTTTAGAAGTGTGACGCACTGGGGTCCCAAGTCGCAACTTACGGTATACTCTCTCGAGACAGGCGGGATGTTGTCTCGGGGCACGCCGACCGGGCTGAGCTCGGATTGCAAAGAGCAGCGCGCCAAAAACAGACCCAACGGGTGTGTGCCCAGTCCGTGAGGGAGCTCCCGGGTCGATTTGGTTCGCGAATCGATCTTGCTTCTGCGTTCGCATTTGCTGCCTCGTACGTCTGCTGTGGACACGTAACCAGGTGGCTACTACCGTGTGTATCTGCTGCATGGCCGACTGAGTGCACATGGTACGCATATGGTACTATACACAAACCAAGATAAAGAGTTGAGTGTAAACTATTTTTTGCACAATATATTTTCACGTCGTTCCCACACAACAAACAACAACCGATCACATCCAACGTCATGCTGTGTTGAGATCGGTGCACGGGACGCGGCTGGAAGATTGGGACGGCGCACGTTACGGGGCGAGAGGACAGACAAGAGGCCGTTGAAGCGAGGAAAGGTACAGGCGTAGCGAGGCTCGAGATGCACTCGAACCCATCGGCGGCTTCTACCCGGCAAGGAGCATTTTGCAGTCACAGGTCTCAACTTTTATGGGGCTCGAAACGGTCATGTCGTTAGCTCTTCAGTGAGGATCTCCACGTTTAGATGGTTTGAGCGGGCTCTTGTCCAGGCTCGACGCGGCGAGAGACCCAGGCTAAAGCGCTCACTGCTTCCGTGCATTGGTGTGTTTGCGTCTGAGTTATAGCGGTGTCAAGACAAGCATCATCGCGATTTTTGCGGAAGGGGCCTCAACTGAGGCGGTGCATCATGACGCACCTTGGAGCAGCACAAAAAGCTGCACAAGCCCATGGTTTCGGTGTCTCGGCTCTCCCCCAGTCAAACGCGCTGCTCTCGTCCTTGCTCGATCTCTCCTCCCTCTCTCCCCTGCTGGCGCTGTTGCGCAATGCCAGGACCGAACACGAGAAGAGCCAACAGTCTTCCTTGCAACCGTGCCGCAGTTGGTGGACTACGAGCGTGACGCGGCTACGACGTGCTACTGCTGCTGCTGCTTCTGTGTTTCGCTGGTTCGCTGGTTTTTGTGGCTTTCGTTTTTGTGCACAAAAATAAAATCAGACGTAACGTTTTTCGGGAGTTCATATCATTGTTAGGTGCCGTGATACACCGGGAAGCTCCCCCGCAAAACTTCATGAGCTTTCATCCTTGTGCATTCAAGTACGGAAGCAAGAGAGCATGCGGCGTGGGGTGCTGCTGGCGAGCACGACGCCCTTCGAAAGTGGGTGTGAGAAAGTCGGAGCGCTTCGTGACGATGCACCCATCGCTGCACCGAATCCGAGGCGTGGCAGTAGGCCGTGTGGCGGCAGTAGTAGTAGTGTGAACAGCGCAGCAAGTGTGACGCTTAGCTGCCTGTGTGCCCTCTTACGCCCTCCCAGAGGCGAGGCTTGGGGAGGGCACGCAGTTGCCAAGGGCTGGAGGAACCCGGGCGTCTTACAGCAACCACCTCTGCAGCGAGAATCGTCTTCGCTTTGGCCGTGCCGCGTGAGGCACCGCCATGGCAGCGGCGGGAGCCCTGGCGGGTTCAGCAGGCGGCGGAAGCGAGGCCTCGCGGGAATCGTCGATGCACAAGCATCGATGTCGGCGATCGCCGATACTGGCAGTAACCACATCAACAACAGCAGCAGCAACAACAACGACAACGCCACCAGCAGCAACAGCAGCAGCGACAGGTTAGACGTGGGAGCGGCGGCCGGGCCATTCTCCTCTCCACCCCCACCCACACGAGGAGAAGTGCCGGGGTCGCAGCCACCACCACCACCCCCACCACCACCTCCACCCCCGAGCACATCAGGGGTACTAAATGGCCGCCGTCGCCGAGCAAATTCGGCCGCCTCCTCGAACCCAGCCCAACCCCTTCTATTGGGGGCAAAACCGGCTGCCAATCCCACGAGCCAGAGCGCTGTACCCCGAGGCGCCGCAGCGCTGAAAGCAAGCAGCGCCAACAACAGCGACAGCAACGACAACCCGGCTGCCGGCAACACGTTTCGCTCTCCACCAACACCACCGGCGTCGCGGCAAGAGCAGCAGCAACCGGCGGAGGGGAAGGGTAAGAGCTCCCACGCCCTCGAGCACGAGATGAGGCGGCTGGGAAAAAAGAGACGGTGGAAGGACGTACTGGAAGTGTTGAGATCGATTGAGGTTCCTTCTGTTGGGCACTACGTGGCGGCCATCGCGGCGTGCGACCTGGCCGGGGAGCCGAAGCAGGCGCTTCGTGTGCACGGGCTGATGGTGGAGAGCGGAGCCGAGCCGAGTCCGGTGAGAGACGGGGGGGGGGGGGGGGGGGGGGGGGGGGGGGGGTAGCAAGGGGGGTCAGGCGGTGGAATGGAGTGGAGGGAGGTACCCTCTCTTTTAGGGTTTGGTGAGACGGTGGGTTAGATGAAGGAGGGGTTGTTTCGTCGTGTCTGTTGCCGGTAATCATTCCGACAGTATATACCAGCTACGTGCACGTTCTATTAATGCTGCTGTGCAACAGCAGCAGTACTCAGATGCTCAGTACCTGGGAGTATTTTCGAGAAAAAATACGTCAGATACGTACGTCGTGTACAGTTCGTAGTACTCGCAGTATTTCGGGTTCACGTGCTTCGGCTACTGCGAGTACTCGAAATATTTCGAGATTCTGTGCTGCGGTTTCTGCCAATACTCCCAAGTATTTGGGGGTCCGATACTGCGGGTACTCCTTGTGCTCGCAGTATTTGGGCCTTCAGTACTTACTCATACTCACAGTACTCGCAATATTAAGGCCGCCAGTACTGGAATACTCTCAGTACCCGGGAGTACGAAATGTACTCGATACTCCGAGTATACTCGGAGCGTGAAGTATACTGGAGCATCTGTGCATCATTTAAAGGAATTGGCCGTCGATACTCCCAGGTTCTGAGAGCATGTGACTGACAACATTTCACATTTCACAGATGCCCCCATACCTGGAATTATAATTAGATTATCTTCGAGAAAATATACTTCAGGTACTTTGTGTACTCGCAGTATTTCGAGGTTCTGTACTTCGGATATTGCCTGGTGCCCCAAGTATTTCGGAGTTCAGATAAATCTGCGGGTACTGCTTGTACTCGGGGGTTCTGTACTGATCATACTCCCAGTACTCGCAGTATTTGGGCGTTCGGTACTGCTCATACTCCCATTAGTCGCAGTATTTAGGCCGCCAGTACTCTGTAATACTCTCAGTACTCGGAGTACGAAATGTACTCGATACTCCGAGTATACTCGGAGTATGAAGTAAACTGGGAGCATCTGTTGACAGAATACCGATACGTAAGTAGTGTTGCACAAGCTCTGGATTGAAAAGTACCGGTATAATATAATTATGCATACGAGTACTATTAATAGGTACATAGTGAGTGATACAGCAGTGCGAGTACTGCTGTACCTACCTATTATGGGATTTTGGAGGGTTATACCGTAGCCCATAGATATCTAAAACCCAAACACTGGCTGGCCTCTTTTAGTTTTGACCTAAAAGACGTGTGTTTGTTGATGAGCAGGGATGTGCTGGTCGTACATACCGGTACGACATACCCACGATTTACTGCTGCTGCACTATTAATACGAGTAGTGCTGTTGTTGTGTGTATGTTCACCGTATTCGTATGATACTTATTGCCTACTGGTATGTACGGAGTTGTAACTCGCGAGAGGGATCGCTCCACCTTCTGTTGTTGGTAAATGTGTCGTATTAATGTATTGTCTTATCGGCCCGTTTTAACGATCAACGCATGTATGATATAGTACCCTGCTGTTGCATCACAACTAGCGCACCCGGCGCAGCCAGCGGAGGCGTTATTGTTTTGTTTCAATACTGGTACAGTACGCCCTTAATATGATTCAGCAGCAGCAGCAGCAGCAGCAGCAGCAGTAGCGTTAGGGCGGTGGCGGTATTCCGTTCTTGGCTGTAAGTTGATCTTCCGAGAGATGACTCAGGAGGGGACCTTGTGTTCTCGTTCTGATTCATCGAAAGCAAGTCGATTGTACCTTACATAGGCTTATGTAGATACCAGGGTATGGTATTAATAATTAATAACGTACCTGCCGGCAGACAATTTTTCCGACCGCTGCAAGTTTGGGCTGTGGGTTTCCATACTGCGGTCGTTATTGAATCTACAGAGTAGACGTTATATAAACTGCTGCCGACGCCCGCTCGGGTAATCGAGTACAGTATGGCAGTTACTCGCATAGGAAAGTAGAGTGCACGTCAACAGCAGCAGCAGCAGCAGCAGCAGCAGCAGCAGCAGCAGCAGCAGCAGGCAGCATCAGCGCGAGTACGAGCTCTGTACTCGAAGCGCTCGTGTTGTCCAAAAAAAGTGTTAATTTTTAATTGCTCCCCCAATATGTGTAGCCTACGCGTACTACTATTTGGTATCTTGTACACTGACTACTATTAATAGGCTGTACTACTAATTGGTATCTTGTACCCTGTCATTAACTTAATTAACGTACAGGCATATAGTATGTGTGTTTTTCACGTTAAACCATTATTTCTACCCGTCGACATCCAAAACATCCAGTGTCCGTGCTGATTCTTCATCCTTAGACAGACACAAACTCTTGTGATCGCAAAATTCGGCATATGTAGAGATAGCACATCGTAATTCAGCAAGGAAGTTGGACTATGCCATGATTCGCCACCCCACTGGATACGCCGAGCACAACATACACACGCCAACAAACCAGATGCATCGAAAAGAGCAAAAATCAAGAAAAACTAACAAAATCAACTGCAAAAGGAAACGAAAAGAAATACGAGAGTAAAAAAGAAAGACTGGGCGCCTGTTACCCTATATCCCTATATGTGTAAAACTGAAATGCACAGCCAGTTGACCACCCGCAAGAAAGTAGTACGTGTAACCCCGTAGATTTATGCCAGGGTCTATAGGAAAACCTGGTGGTATATGTGGGCAGATGATAACCCTTCACAGCCCACACCCCCATGTATATATTACTTGGAATTAGACAGGGATATTTCTCGCGGTGGGTAATTCTGCCTTCTGTTTTCCTCGGAAGAGTGTCACCCGAAAGACCTAATAATAGTATTACAGAGTAATAGCGAATACTTGTATTTTATACCAGGTACTTACATACGCAGATATGTTGTGACTGCGTGCTTTTCCGTCAGCCCTTCCGTCCCTTCCTTGGTTCTTCAGTGGTATTTTCTCCGTAGTATTCCCTCCGCCCTTCTTTGCCTGCGACCGATGTGATGCTTTTCCTTCGTAGCCATACAGGCTCTTTTGTAGACGGTCTAGACGGAGTGGTGTATGTGTGCAGCGTGGTGGATCGATTTTGAGCCCATGCGAACGCACGTGTCGTTTACCGCATCTCGCCGGGAACACAAGGACCGTTTGGTATTCGTATTATTTACGGGGGACTAAAGTAAATAGGACCTACGGGATACCCAAAAACCTACCTGGTATATATATTTACCTGTTTTTTTCTCACAATATTTTGTCTTATTTTCTATGGTCCCCCGTCACAGCGATTAAACGCCTCCGTATATGTTTATGCCCAGAGGGGTACCTGGTATATAGTACGACTCTGGCCAATCTCCGTTTGATGTTGGCATGAAAAGAGTACAAGCGGCTGTTGTTTCGTTTCCGGCGACGTGAAGGTAATTACATAATTGTACTTTCCTTTTTACCCTTTTTACGTACCTTTTGTTTCTTTAGTTTTTTTTTCCAATTCCATTTATCCTTTTCCTTTTTACCCCTACGTTTTTTTTTCCTTTTTTTTATTTTACCCATTCCATGTACGAGTATCCCTTTCATTTTTATACCCTACGCACGTTTTTTTTTTTTTTTTTTTTTCAACATGCCATTTTTTTTTGTTAGTACTATCCTCTCCATCCGACAAGGTGTGTGTAGCATGAAAGAGCTTCAACATGGATCACTCAGAAGCACTCCGAACGAAGAAGCCCACAGAGAAACAAAAAGAGCTATATACGTACGTAAAATATCGTCTGCACAAATCTCTTCTGTACATACTCCCGGCTTGAGCTTTTTTTTTTTCGTCTTCTCTAGTCGACGTCCTTCACTCCTTCCTTCTAATCTTCGCCCTTCTCTTGCTCTCTCCTTCCTGTTAATAGTTGTAACTCAGATCCGGGGTCACAATGTAGGCTCTCATCCCTCTTCCTCCACTATGGCTCGTGCCTTGGAATTTTTTATCGCTCTCATCCCTCCTCCGCGACGGCTCGTGCCTTGCATTTTTTTATCGCGAGAAGACTTCGGCCCTTTCTTCCTCTCTGGTACGACTCGCATCGACTTGCTGTGACCGGGAATACTATCCCTGTTTTGATAGTATCATCAGTACAAAAACGGGTATTATGTTTCCGACCAAACGTAGTTGTAATATTTAGGGCATGTTTTTTTTCCAGTCTAATTTCAAGTAATTTGTCTCCCAAATAGGAGTGCATTTGTAAAAAAGGGAGGGGGGCTAAATGGAACTGAGCCCTTTTTTGAGACTCTTTAGTATAGATAGAGGGCGTAAAAGTGACGAGGGTAGATGGAATGACGATAACGTACAGCATTTTTTATAGAATGATTTCAGCATTTCAGCGATATGGCCACACGAGGACGAAGCCAGGGCTGCTGGGTCTCGCATCTATTGATTTGTTGTCCCGAGCTAAAACTGCAAGAAGAGCTGTACATCTTCTATCTACGTATATACCACGCGCGTTCGCGACCACTTTTTACCTCCACCCGGTGCTGCTGCGAGCTCGCTCTGAGTGGCTGCTGCTGCTGCTGCTGCTGCTGCTGCTGCTAACATCGAGTGAGCGACATTGCCTTGGTCGCTACGTCGTATTTGTACTGTGTTGAAGTCAAAAAAGGGTTTCACAACAATACCGCATACCAGGGGACATACACCTGGTAGCACCCCAAGACAATACCCCCCCCCCCTTGACATATACTGCTGTAGTTCCGGCTTGATTGTGCCCAAAACAAGGTGGGCACCATCCCCGATGTGGAGGAGAGCAGCTTGGGAGTTCGTAGGAGGGGGCGGGTGCGTTATCTTGCGTGGTATCCGGCAATCGTGGTAGAGGTTGATGAGGCCACACCGCAGCGCAGCTCACACAGCAGGGTAGGGGTGGCTAATCTACTACAGCAAACAGCATGAACATGATATTAGTAACACACCTGTTTTTTGTTTTTGTTTTTTTTTATGGTACACTATTAGTATCCATTTATAGTAGCACCTTAAGGGGTCTCTTCGAAACAAAAATGTACGGTACAAGTCTTGAGCCTTTTGAAAAAAATATGGTTCGTCTTTTTTACGGCAGCAATACTCTTTCTGGTACAATAACACCATATAATTACTCCCTTACCCAACACGGCATAGCTTCAGTTCTATTGCTCAGGCCCGCTCCCGACCAACGTATAGATTATTCGTTATGGTCTCTAGGAGGTGTTAGGGGCCTTGGATCTGCAAGGGAGGGCAGGCATCGCTGTGTTTGCATCACGAAACGAAATAGCTCAGCAGCAATAATTTTGATCATTCCGGATCTCCTGTTTGGTATCTACACTCTGTTGTGGCCGCGTAGGACGCTACGGACGGTCGAACTAGATGCCCAGGTAGGTTCGCCTTCTATTATTATAATAGTGCTCGGCGTTCTCGTCGAATATCTGAGTTAACCCAGTCAGAACTAAAAAAAGTATCTCTCATTAATTCCAAGTAGTTTGTCCCCAAGCACGTGGGACCAGTTCTTAAGGGGTTAAAACAGTATCAACAGCCCGAAAAACTCCCATTTTTCACTTTCAGCTATATGGGTACCAGAGGTATGGGGAGTCGTTTTTTTAGTAAGAGGCACTTTTCGTGATGGAAAAGGCGACGGATCGATCCGGCGCCTGGCACAAAAACGGTTACCCATGAATGACCTACGGGCCAAGCGCGTGCTTCTGTTTCTCCCCCGCGTCCACAACTCCAGACTCAAGCCTTCATCGCCAAGGCAAGGCTGTGACATTGATGGTATCGTTACTGCCATGTCACACTCCCAAAACCGTATCGTATTAGGGAGTAGGTCTGAGCGGTAGAACTGGAGAAATGTTGTTTTCGGTATAGGAGTCATGAAAGGTCGAAATATACTAGAAATAGTATGGCAACTGAAAAAAAGCACGGGTTTGTTTTTTTCAAAGACTGCAGTGCTCCTATATATATATATGTTTTGCCCGACGGGTGTCCCCTTACCCCTCTTTTATTTAGGAGCCCGGGTATAGCGGCCTAATATACGAGATCTAAGTGTTGTGTTATCGCCCGCCCGATAACTAACTGGAATAGCGTGCAGCAGCAGTATCATGCACATGGTATAATTGCGCTGCGCCGTGCCGTGCACCCCCCTACGTTACACTGCGGACGGAAAACATCCCCTACGCCAGCAGAGCTAAGGCTGCTTAGCCGGTCGCCCCGGTGGTCTAACTGGTAGCCATGAAGCCTGTAGGCCCGGATGTCGAGGGTTCGATTCTCCCCATGGAGGTTTTTATTCTCAAATGACACCGTAGGTCGAGAGCGCATATTATAGCGTGGGTAAGCAAAATTCGACGAGAGTTGACGAGGGAAGAAAGTGCTGAAATTTTCTCGCGATAAAAATGCAAGGCAAGAACCGTAGTGGGGGAGGAGGGAGAGGAGCCTACTTTGTGACCCCGGATCTGAGTTACGACTAGGGAGGGAGAAAGACGGAAGTGCGAAGATAATAAATGGGATGGACAAAAAAAAAAAAAATGTGTCGTCGATGCTGCGTACTATTTACGGGTGACCATAGTAAATAGGACCAACTATTGTTAGTAAAAATAGTTGAATGTATAATTTTTTTGTGTACCGTAGGTTCCATTTACTAGCACTTACTATGCTCCTCCGTAATAGCACACGTACAGACACATGTCTTTTGCTTCTTGTTTCGTGTGTGTTGGGCACGTTTTCCCTTGAAAGGCATGCTTTCAATTCCCACAGCAGTTATTCTGTGCATGTTTGGCTGTGACCTGCGAGGGCGTAAAATCGATGTGGGATACACACTACATGAGGGTGGGGGATACGTGCTGCCGATACCCCGACAACGATTAAATAGAGCGTGGACCAGCGGCGTGTATGTATCCGTAGTGGAGAGGAAGGAGAAGAGTCTGCTTTGTGACCCTGGATCTGAGTTACGACTATGGAGGGAGAGAGACAGTAGTGCGAAGATAATAAATGGGATGAAGATGAATAAAAAATATAAATAAAAAAGACGAAAAAAGACGTCCCTGGCAGTTGATGCTGGCATACTCGATGATACGATCACTCGTCCCTAAAGCAGCAGCAGCAGCAGCAGCAGCAGCAGCTCATGGTCTTTCCACAACGAGCATTGCTGGTGGTACCACGAGAGAATTCCCAATTTCTCAAATGTCTCTAGAATTTGTGGTATTCATAGTAGGTTCGGCTGACAAAGGTATGCACACGAAGTCTCGATCACTGCCGAGCAAGTTGAACAAAGATGGAGCATAGCGGAGCCGGTGCTACTGCTGTTCTACGCGCGGGGTATCACTCACGCTATACCCCGCAGTTTCAACGTCTGGACAAGACTCGCCGTTCGTTTGCCGCGGTGCAGCTGCTGCTGCTGCTGCTGCTGTGTTTGGTGCACGCATACATATATACCTGGTATGTATATGTTCATGTGCACAATGAACAACAAGTCGGTGTTGGGACACTTGTTTGTTCTTTGTGCAAGTTGTCGGGTAGTCGTCCGACCTGTTACTGAGTGAGCCCGGAGACGAGATGTGGTCTGACTGACCCCTGAGGAAAAGTGTCCGTAGAGAAGCGGAGGAAATAAGCGCTTGACACTGACAGCAGATGCAACAACGCCGGTTCCTACATATTGTATACCTGGTATATAATATACGAAGTATATATACTATACGTACAATAGTTTGCTGTTTACTGTATATATGTAGCAGTAGATGGGTTAATGCGAGAAATTCATACTCGTAGCGACATCAAAACAACAAACAACAGCAGAGCACACAAGTGGGTGCGTGTGACTTGCGCATCAGCGGCAGCGCACAACAGCAGCAGCAGGGAACAAGACACCCCAGCAGGCAATGTACCTCCACTTACTGATCACTGACAAAGGGGACCCCCATTGTTGCTCCGCTCTCTTATCACAAGACGAGAATATTACTGGGGTCCATAGAAAATAGGGGGCCTACGTTACAAACAAAAACATACCTGGTATATATTTATAATTTTTTACTATCAATATTTGGTCCTTTTTACTATGGTCCTCCGCAATAATTGTGGAAGGACGAAGTACTGTTAATAGCGGATAAGTCACCGTCCATACCCGTTGTTCGTCCTGCTGCTGCTTTTGCTGCTGCTGCTGCTGCTGCTGCTGCTGCTGCTGCTGCTGCTGCTGTAGATATATGTAGACTAGACTACAGAGCACGTGAGGTCTTTTTTTATTTTCCGCCGCTAGCGCATGTTATTGGCGTCGACCAGCCAGCCGGCCGCGCTGAGCCCCCTGTTATGTATACTCTGTGGTGGACCAGGGTGAACGATTAGCCGCCTTTCTTCCCAACTGCACCTAATATTATTTACGTTTCCGGAGCAAACTACGACGAGTACAGCAGTGCCTGAAATACGACTTGGGTCGTTTTTTTCAGGGCCTTCCTCGGGAAAATTCCCGAAGATTTCGGGAATCGAGTGAATTACCACGGGAATGGACCATACCGCGGTTCCTACTGGGTAAGAAAAAAAAATGCCAATTCCCGTGGTAAATTACCATGGACCATACCGCGGTTCCTACTGGGTAAAAAAAAAAAAAACACCGCCATTCGATTCGCCGTGGTTTTGTCTGCCAATTCCCGTGGTAAATTACCATGGACCATACCGCGGTTCCTACTGGGTAAGAAAAAAAAATGCCAATTCCCGTGGTAAATTACCATGGACCATACCGCGGTTCCTACTGGGTAAGAAAAAAAAATGCCAATTCCCGTGGTAAATTACCATGGACCATACCGCGGTTCCTACTGGGTAAAAAAAAAAAAAACACCGCCATTCGATTCGCCGTGGTTTTGTCTGCCAATTCCCGTGGTAAATTACCATGGACCATACCGCGGTTCCTACTGGGTAAAAAAAAAAAAAACACCGTCATTCGATTCGCCGTGGTTTTGTCTTGTGGTGCTTTTAACATTGTTTATTCGGCATTGGTTAGTTTGATATGGTTGATTTGCTCGATTCCCGAAATCTTCGGGAATTTTCCCGAGGAAGGCCCTGTTTTTTTTGCGAAGGGGTAGATTGACTCTCTAATGCGGGGCGGGGGCATAGTAAATAGGGGACGTACGGTACACCCAAACACCTATATATTTCCCCGTGTTTACTACCAATATTTGGTCCTATTCACTATTATTTACTATGGTCCCCTGTAATAGATTATGGCGACCAAACAAACGATGAGTTCAACCCTATCAACTATCAACTATCAACTATCAACTATCAACTATCAACTATCAACTATCAACTATCAACTATGAACTCTCCATGAGCTATGAGTAGAGTGGGTGCAGCAAGCAGTACAGCCAGTACAGCCAGTACACACGAGCAGAGTCATGCTGAGCCTGTGTCGTACATGCGAAGTATGCGGTATACACGGACGTGTGCTCGTATGAATGCTTGCCTTGCACCGAAAATGGTTGACTTTGTACGCCAACTCCTCACTACGTACTCCCCACGTACGTAGAGCTTTCATTTTGGTAACTTTCCCACGGGCGCTCGGGGTTAGGGTCACAGAGTTCGGAGTTATGATAGGGAGGCGTGCTACAATTGGGGTGCGGAGCATTTTTTGGTTAAACTATTTATGACTGACTATTACTGACTATTACTGACTGTTAGTATAATCCTCAACTGAGGAATTACCCGGTAACTATTACTGGCTATTACTGAATATTACTGACTACTACTGACTACTACTGGCTATTACTATTTTACTCCTCAGCTGAGGAATTACCCCGTAACCATTACTGAATATTACTGGCTATTGCTGACTACTACTGACTATTATAATAGTATACTGTACTCCTCAACTGAGGAATTACCCCGTAACTATTACTGACTATTACCGAATTTTACTGACTACCACTGACTATTACTAATATTCACATTAAATATCCTCAACTCACTAAGTACCCGGTAATTACCCGGTAAGTACCCAACAACATTGTTGGAGCTCCATTTGTGTTCGGCAATAAGGCATGCCTTGTGTGTATACCTCATACCACTCTGTCCAGAAATATAAGCACCATTTTATTGAATATCAATGTATCAAAGGTGCTCATGTCTCGAGACATAGTGGTATATAGCAAGGCTTATCACGGTACTCGATAATCGAGACGGGACGGGACGGTACTTTTTTTACTTGTTTGGCGGGAAAAAAAATGAAGACGGGACGGGACGGGACGGTAAAATGACGACCAAACAGGTTTTTGAGACGGGACGGGACGGGACGGTAATTTCAACGGGGTAGATTTTCACGGCGGGACGGGACGGTAAAATTCAACGGAATTTTTTTCCACGACGGGACGGGACGGTAAATATAATTTTTCACGGCGGGACGGGACGGTAAATATAATTTTTCACGACGGGACGGAACGGTAAATATTTTTCACAACGGGAAGGGACGGTAAAAATAATTTTTCATGACAGGACGGGAGGGACGTACCATGGGACCGAGTTTTCCTGTCCCAAATGTTAGTTGTATACTATATACCAATTAATTGCAATCTACTACACAACGTATAGAAGTAGTGCGGCACTGGATAATTATTGGATCAAAACAGTTGTTGCTCCAGAGGAACAACGAAAATAAACACTCGTACGAATCGTACATACG
>MEHQ01001075.1:353445-360945 GCA_008828725.1 Saccharina japonica | reverse complement strand
GATAATGCAGATTATACCGCTCCCGCCCGGCAACGTGAGCTAGATCATACAGAGCATACAGATCATATAGATCATACATATCATACAGCTCATACAGATCATATAGATCATACAGAGCATACAGATCATACAGATCAGGAATATATCTGCCCTCTGTTGACGGCTTGTTTGTTGTTCCATGTTTTTTTCATTCTTTTAAATACTTGTTTTGGCAAAAGGCTGTATGCGGTGGCTATTCGAGCGGCCCAGAAGGCCGGAGACTGGCGAGAAGCCGTGCTGTTCTACCGGGAGGCGGAGCTGGTGGATCCGGGACCGTCTGCGGCGACGGCGACGTGCGTGTTCCTCGCGTGCTACGAGGCTAAGCAGGTGCGGTGCTGCCACTCCTATTTTGACCAAGACTTTTTTGTGGCTTTTAGTTGTGACTTGACTGGCTGACCTGGGCGCATGCTCTACAGTAGATACGAGTGCGAGCTTCTAAAAGGGTCAAGAGCTATCTATGCCTTATAGGGGTGGTGGCTTATTTTGCTGAGGCTCCTTCCTCACGTGAGAAGCTCTCATACTAATAGTAAGTAAAAAAACTGATTGTGATTTTAGAGGAAAACAAAAGCGCTATATACGTACGTATATATTATATATACCCGACGAACCAATCCCATGGCCTACTGTAAGGACACAACGAAAAATGTTGAGAAACACAAAAAAAATGAACAATTTCGACGATTTTGGGTTTTAACCCCTTAAGAACTGGTCGCCCGTTTTTTGGGGACAAACTACTTGGAATTAGTGTAGGATACATTTTTTTTAGTTATGAACGGGTTAAGGAGCCCCCCCCCCCCCCCCCCCCCCCCCCCCATTTGTCTTTCAGAGGATGTTTCAGCCAAAAAGTGCGACCTCTGTCTTAGTAGCATGCGTCACTGCCTCACTTGTGCCTGCCTCACTTGTGCCTGCCTCACTTGTGCCTGCCTCACTTGTGACTGACTCACTTGTGACTGACTCACTTGTGACTGACTCACTTGTGACTGACTCACTTGTGATTGACTAGCTTGTGTTTTCGACCGACTGTGATTGACTGGCTGACTAATTTGGCTTCCTTTGACCACGTATGTCGTACGAAATGCGAAACATAGGTCCGGTTTCGGGTTCTTGCAGAAATGTACCGGTATAGCTCTTAGCGGAGAGGCGTTATATATGTCTGAACGGCAATATAGCGGGGGAGCGGGGGGGGGGGGGCGTAATCATTTGTTGGCTTTTCGCCTTAGTCATTTGACCATTGAACCAACGCATCCCCTTTTCGAGACGCCAGCACGCGTTCTACTCCTAATGAAGACAACCTTCCCAACATTTTGGTGCGCTCATACGTTGTTTGCCATATGATTACAGAGCAAACCTGTTTGCTTAATCTTATCCGCCTTCTGCTTCGCCGCCTGTGCACCATCTATCTCCTAAAGATAGCGGAATCTGTCTTGCCTCTCGCCCTTACTAATTTAGAGTAACCAAACTGCTTCCATGTCACACGTCGTCTATTTCCTCATCTCCTCCTCTAGCACATCCCTTTCCTCCTTGTACCATCCAATTCTCAGCGCACTATGTGAACTCTACTCTCTATGGCTTGGGCCACATGGGCACATACTGTGCCTCTACTTCCTCCTCCTCCCGGCTGCTGGTATACCTCCTTCTTCTTTCTGGCAGGTCCCAGGTCCCCTACACGAAATCGCAGTTTTCAGCTTTTTCGCAGAAGTCCATTGGGCCGTGCAGATACCTTTTCATTCTTATTCCTTCTCTCAACCCCCCGTACATCTCTAAGTGTTCTTCCGCTTCCACCTTCGTTTCTCAGTGCTAGCCTTTCCCTTCTTTCTATCCTTTCTTTCACTTCTGTCTTGTATCCGCTAAATTTTCTATGGCCAGCGCGTCTCTTTTGGTTTCCTATTCTCTTCCATACTTTCTCGACTACGCTATCCCACCTTATTCCAGCTCGCCGTTTGTTACTTTCTCCATACAGCTTTATCGGCCTATGGCTGGCAACCTCTTATTTGGCATGTTTCTTTACTTTATATTGCCTTTTCAACTTAAGCACGTCTCTAATTTGTCTTAAGTGGGTACATTCCCAGTTCTGCTCTCAATACTGTATTACTCGTCGTACTTGAGCATCCCTAGTACTTTTTTTTAGCTGCTGTCATCTGTACTGTTTCGCAGCTGTTTTAGCGAGCTTCGCGTTCCCTTCCCATACTTTCTCCTGCATATTCTAGCTATGGTACAATCACATTCATCAAGTATACATCTCTTAATTCTAGTGTCAAGGTGCGAGTCTGTTAGGACTGCTTCCATCTTGCTACGTGTGGCGCTTACCTTGCCTATTATTTTTATTTATGTGTGCATCCCAAGAGCAATCTTTGAGATTTCTACGCCAAGGTACGAATACTGGTCTAACGATCGGTAATTCATCTTCTTCCCCACTTCCACTTACAAGTTACCTGACTCTCCTTATCTTTCGTTACATACAACTACTGCGCACTTTTTCACGTTCGCCGTCACTCTCCACTTCCTGGTGTACTCGATTGCCTCTCTCATTTGTTTCTGAGTCCTTCGGTGTTCTGATATGCAAACGAAATCATCAGCAAACATCAATCCCGACACCGTATCTTCCCCCACCGTGACTCCCTGCGATGCTGCCTTCTACTGCTACTATCATGTCATTAATGTATACCTTGAATAGGTTAGGTGATAGCGTACATCCCTGGGCAACTCCTGTAGGATATCAACGTACTTCGATATTTCCCCGTCCAACATCACAGCACTTCTCGCACATTCCGTCATCTTCTTCATCATTCTCCACATCTTTCCTCTTATCCCTATTTCCCACAACTTTTTCCACAGCCCATTTCTCCATACTGTATCGTAGGCCTTCTGTACATCTCAAAAAGGGAGGCGGGGGGGGGGTGTACTCGAGAGTTCATGCATGGCCGTTGTCGTATGACCATAGAGCCTCGCATCCCTACAAATGCTGGGGCGGAGGCATGTAAGGGCGGGGGGGGGTGTTTCATTTCATCATGGCCGTAGTCGTATGACGTAGACCCTCGTAGGGGGGGCGGTGTACTTCTTTTTGCTGCATGGGCCGCAGTCGTATGACGCATAGACCCTCGACATCCTAACAATGCCGGACGGAGCATGTTCGGGTTTCACCGACCAGGCAGACATTAGGGTCACAAGCGCGAAGCGCCGTGAGGTGGTGGGGCGAGTCGCATGAAGGGCGAGGCCTGCATCCTACTAAGAACGCGCTTTGAGGCGGAGCTTGGCATATGGATGAAGCCTTCAATGAGTTTACTTTAATTTCTGGTGTGGCGCACCTCCGGGAGACAGCAATGGAGCACTATGTATACTGCCTCGTGGTGCCTTACCATATAGACACTTACGTGATACGATGCAGTCCCCTTGTGCGGATAAAAGATTCTCACCGCCCACAAATTGATCTAAAACAATTTGACCGCCAGCTTTGGTGACGCCCAACAAAAAGAAGAAAAAAACGGTAAAGCCCGCGTTGTCGTAGCTCACGCAGTTGATGAGGCGGTTTTTACAGTGTCTCGCACCGACGCCAACGCGAATCTTATAATATATACTTCGAAGTAATATATTATAGGGAGGGGGGGGGGTGTACTGCATGTGTCGCTGGCACGCCGAGTCATATGACCATAGACCCTCGCACCTACCAATGGCGGACGAGCAGTTGGGTTTTCACCAACCAGGCAGACATTGCTTGCACAAGCGCGGAAGCGCCGTGAGGTATTGGGCGAGTCGCATGGGAGGGTGAGCTTGGCATCGTGCTAAGAACGCGCCTCTGAGGCGTACTTGTCATAATGGACGACAGCTCCCAATGGAGTTAAATTTAATTTCTGGTGTGGCCACTTCCGGAAACACAATGGGTTTTTATCTATGTTACTGCCTCGCGGATGCCGTTACATATTAACACATACGTTGATACGACCATTCCCTTGTGGCAGAGCAAAGGTTCTCCACCCCGCAAAATGATCTACTCGAACCGCCAGCTTTGGTGACGCCAAAAAAAAAAAAAAAAAAAAAACCGGCCACCTGCGTGTCTAGCTCACGCAGCAGAGTGGCGTGTTTTACAGCGCGTGCAACCGACGGCCAACGTCCAACCTATAAAATATATCATACCTGTGCTATATTTATAGAGAGTGGCGTAGGGAGGGGGGGGGGGGGAGAACCCGGGCGTGCCCTGTTCACACTCCGGGGATTATTTTTGTTTTTGTTTCCCATCCTCTTTTTTTCGTCTTAAGGCTGTCGGTGTCAAAACAGCGACATTTTAGTGCCAAACCCGCTCATAGGGCCTGGTATACCAGGTATATAGGAACGGTCAAACGGACCCAATATTTGAGAACTGAGCCGAATTTTAGACAATCAACAGGATGGTTATTTGTGGGTAGCTGATGGAAATGGGGATGATTTTAATGGTTATTTGCTGTTTGTGGATAGATGGAGATGGTTACAGATGCTTTTGTGGATTAATGGATGGATGATATAGATGGAAGTGGGTGGGGTTGGATGGTTATTTGTTCATGGATGGATGGATGGATGGATGGACGGGTGATTATGGTTGTGTATTCGTGCATGATTGCGGCAGATGGCGGGTGTATAGAGGGAATGGTTCTGGATGGGACACATACATGGGTGAGTCGATGGATACATAAAAACGGACCGGCCTGATTTGTTTTTGTTCATCTTAATGCATAAAATTACCTGCCTGTCTGTCGGTGCCAAAAACAGCGGCATTCTAGTGCTAAACCTGCGTATATAGAACGGTTATATGGGGCCGATATTTTGGAACTGAGCGGTACTGTAGACAAACCAGCAGGATGGTTATTTGTGAATCGATAGGGAAATGAGGATGTTTTTAAATGGTTATTTGCTATTTGTGGATAGATGGAGATGGTTATTCATGTTTTCGTCGATGGATGGATGGATAATATAGATGGGGGTGGGTGGGTGGGTTGGATGGTTATTTGTTGATGGATGGATGGATGGACGGGTGATTATGGTTGCGTGTCTTTGTGCATGGGTTGCGGTGGATGGTGGGTGCATAGAGAAAATGGTTCTGGATGGGACACATACATGGGTGAGTTGGTGGGTACATAAAAACGGACCGGCGTGATTTGTTTTTGTTCATCTTAATGCATCTACTGCCTACCTGCCTGTCAGTGTCCACCAACGGCATTCTAGCGCTAAACCTGCGTACGGGGCTTGTGTGTACAGTACCTGGTATATATATAGGAACGATCAAACGAGGCCAATATTTGGGAAACTGGGCGGTATTTTATGGCAACCAACAGGATGGTTATTCGTGGATCGATGGAAAAATGAGATGATGTTAGTGGTTATTTGCTGTTATTGCATACAGATGGAGATGGTTACTGATGTTTTTGTGGATGAAAGGATAGATAATATGGATGCGGGTGGGTGGGGTTGGATGGCTATTTGTGGATGGATGGGATGGATGGATGGATGGGTGATTCGGGACATTTATTTGCGGGTGGGTGTGGTAAACGGATGCATGCATGGATGGATGGATGGATGGATGGACAGGTGATTCTTGTTTTGTGTGTTTGTGCATGGGTTGCGGTGGGTGGTGAGTGTGGATGGACACATACATCGGCGAGTTGATGGCTAGATAAAAAGACGGACCGGCTTCCTTATGAGGATGGGGTATATACGAGTACGTATAGGATAGCGGGGGAGGATGGGCGTGCGACTCCGAAGAATATAAGTTATGCACGTACGTGTGAATAGTGCCCACGCACCAAAAAAACTAAGAAAGTGCTTTATGTGCCTGCTTCTCATCGCGGAAAAGCGCGAGAGCGTGAGTTAGCAAAAAAAATAAAAAACGATCAAGCGCGACAAGCAGTTGGGAATGCTGAATGAAAACTCTCTGCGCGATAGAAGTGAAAGGCAAGTACCGGGGGATGAGAAGGGGAAAATATCCCTGCGCCAGATAGCTGGAAAGTGAGAGCGCGAGGGTGTGTGTATGTGTGTGTGTGTTTTTTTTTCTTGTCATATATATCATATGTTAGCGGTGAAGTCGGTGGTGATGGCAGGCGGGCCACAGCCTAATAATGGGTCTCTGCTCAGAGCACGTCGATGTTTGCTCATAATTTTCTCTCGGACTATGGTTGGGTGAGATTAGCCTCGAGTTTTGTTCCGGTCGATGCCACTGCATGTGACGTAGCCATTGTGTTTTAGATGGCGTCTCAAGTCGGTGTACAGTAGTTTGGGGGTTGTTTGCTCAGTTTTATTGCAGGATTGCGTGATTTTTTGTGTGGTGGTTTTTTGTGTATTTTATTTGTTTGGATGGGTTAGTTTTGTGTGGACTATTATTTTTGAGGTGTGTATGTATGTGTCAAGTTTGGATAGCTTTGTGTTGGGGACAGTTCAGGTTGCTTTCTGCAGTTGCATCGGTGGGTACGCCGTACACAGGGGGCTTCGTCTGCGTGCCACGTAGCGTGGTCTAGAACGCGTCATCTACCCCCCCCCCCTGTTGCTGCTCGCTGCTGCTGCTACTGTTGCTTCAGCTGCCGGAAATTACTCCTAGAGCGACCCATGCAGCGCCTATCATACGCTTTACACTGGGCTTTAAACCCCACCTGGTCGGTGAACACCCGACGCGCTCCGTCCCGGCTTTTGCAGGGGTGCGAGGGTCCATGGTCAACACATACGACTGCGGCCATGCATGCCATGAGTACATGAGTACCCCCCCCACCCCCCTCATATCTCTTCAAGTCGGCCCATGCAACGCTCACGCCTTTTCATACGACTACGGCCATGCATGAAAATGAAGTACCCCCCCCCCCCTCCCCCCGGTCTCCGATGTGTGAAATTAATTTTGATCTTCGGTGGTCGCTTTTCGTCCGTCGCTTGTTGCCCTCCAGAAACTGGAGAGCTTGCTGAAGCACGGGTCGAAGGCTGAGATTGACGAGCTTTCGTTGGAGGCGAAGTTCCACCTCAAGCACAGAACCGCAAGAAACAGGTACGGGAATGTTTTTTTTGCCGAGACACGTCTTCTGCAGGTCCTAGAATTCACACCTCGGACAGATAGATCATCTACAGATAGATCATCTACAGTGCATCCTACTAAGAACCGCTTGTGAGGCGGACTTGCATATGGATGACAGCTTCAATGAGTTACTTTAATTTCTGGTGTGGCCACCTCCGGAGACAGCAATGGGAGCACTATGTATCTGCCTCGTGGGTGCCTTACCATATAGACACTACGTGATACGATCAGTCCCCTTGTGCGGATAAAAGATTCTCCACCCCGCACAAATGATCTAGCTTGACCGCCAGCTTTGGTGACCGCCAACAAAAGAAGAAAAAAAAACGGTACCCCGGTTGTCTAGCTCACGCAGTGAGAGGCGTGTTTTACAGTGTCGTCGCCAACCGACGCCAACCCAATCTATAAATATATACTTCGAAGTAATATATTTATAGGGAGGG